>KB673090.1:11032578-11122212 GCA_000349145.1 Anopheles dirus | reverse complement strand
CGCATTTTTTGTATGTTGTTTCTAGTCGTTACGCAGCCGATCGATCGGCACGGTCAGCAATTTACAATATAGCGCTTGTGGTTCTAGCTGCTGCCTCGGTGGCGATAATAGCGCTTGTGGTTCTAGCTGCTGCCTCGGTGGCGACATATTGTGAGCCTCCTTCGGAGGGGTTTTTATTTTTTGAATACTTTCGGATGTGTATTACAGTGAAAACGGACGACTAGTCGGTCATGATGATCATTTAAGTATTCTGTCAACGTTCGCCACTGTTTACGCGTCGGCGCAACGCGTATCACTTGCCGGTGATCTTTATGCTCGGCCGTGCCTTGTTCGGTTTCTTTCTTTCTTTCTGATCTGCCAGATTATCGTTTTCGTCGTCTCGAATGACGCTACGCGCTTCCAGCAAGCATAGTGCGATTCAATTGGATCATATAATGTGATGTGTTCTTTGAAGTTCCCCATCAACGCAAGAATGCAACTAGAATTGGTATGACATCTTGAAATAAGTTCTTTTCAAGGGTTAAATAGTTGTCAATTTTGTTAATTCCTGGTAACTATTTTCAATATCGCTCTCAAGCCCCACTAGTACCACACAAATCAAAATTCAACTCGTAAAACTTGCATATATAAATTAGTTAGCGAAACGACAATCACAATCAAACCCGTGAAACATTTCATTCGGCCGGAACATTTATTTCAGGGTGATAACAGTTTCTCCCCGTCATTAAATTAAATCATTCATATCAAACTCCACCGAGCGCTAGACGCACCCATGCTCTCCCTGCTTCGGTTCCAATTTTTCGCCTCTCAACACTCAACGAAGCCTGCCCGCTTCTAATGAAACAATCAACTAATTACGCATTCATTAGCCTGCCTTTTAGCGCCAATAGCAAGCGCAATAGTGGCACTGTTTTGGAGCAACGGCATCAAGGATATGTTTTCGGCATAACATTCCCTTGGGAATGGAAAGGACGGTTAAGTGTGTGTGAGAGCGAGAGAGAGAGAGAGAGAAAGAGAGAGAAAAAGCGAGGCGGGTGAAAGGAGGAGATGCTTTGCAACCCACCTTCAATCGTTTCTTAATCTTGCGCTCAGCGCTGGGGGAAACGGATACAACTGAACACACAAACATGCGCACACACAGCCACCCCAGCGCCCGAAATCATCTGGTAAACGTAAAGTTTATCGTAATAGGAAATATATTCAATTACAAATTGAAGCTAATTTCATTTAGCCATTTCAAAGGACCAAAACCCGTCGTCCTCCGACTCGGACTTCTCTCCCGCACACACAAACACAGAGCACACATACCCAGCGCGCACTCCGATTCGAATCGAATAATTCGGTTTACCGCAGAATTTGGTTTCCCTAGATAGAGAGAGAGAGAGCGAATTTTTCCCAAAAGGGTGGGTCGGTAGGGGCCCATAATCGGATCGAAATTTTAAACCTTATCCAAATTTGGATAGCAAATTTGCCCGAGAGGGGTGGCTGTGTTAGCACAGGCTGCTGTGGCAGAGGAAATTAACTCCCGGCGAGTGTCGACACCTACGGTAGTACCTTGGCTCCTCCTGGCGTTTGCGAAAAAATCAAATCGGGTGGTTTGATGAAAGAACTATTTTCTCCACCCTGCTTTTGTGGTGTGCGCATACATGCTGCTAGAGTAGTGGTTTGTGGTTTTTATGGTGTTGAGATACATTCTGGATGAGGGGGTTAAGTTTTATGCAGACCATTCGATCCAGGAAGAATTTCCGTAGAGCCATTTATATTTCTTTGTAAAGGAAGGATACGATCTTACCGCACTTTTTGGTAAGAAATGTGAAAGTGAAATAGCAACGTTTGAACTAACCTAGTAGGAAATCGGGGCCACTCTCACCCGCGGCGTGTATGCATAAATTGATTTCAACGTTCGATCGATGACGTTCAGTTTCTCATGAGCGTTGTTCATGAGCGTTCCCGGAGCTCGTTGCTCTTATCCGTTGCTGTAACTTCCCCTTATTTAAATCTGCATAATAACGCCACTTATGACGATGGTAGACGGAGGTGACCGTTTACCATGGAAAGAGGAGGTCAAATGGTATAGACCAAACATACTCCGGATTGGCTGATTATGGTAGATAATAATACGATCCAATATAAGCCTGTCCCGGAGCAATCGTCAGAATTAGGATTTGAAAAAAAAAACGTATTATTTGAACTTATTCGAATGGGTCTTTTTCATGAAGATTCATGACGTAATGCAACCATCGTAATGCATCAGAAATTATCGTAATGCGACTTACTACAGTCTTAACATTATCGTGAATTAAAGATTGAAAAACTCTGATTTCCTAGCGTTTGGTCTGCAATACTTTATAACTCGAAGGATATTTCTTTGAAAAAGCAAAGGCAAGAGCAATCTAATAGTTATAGAGCGTGTTTTATTAGAAAATTAAAGAAAAATTAGCTGCCCCTCGCCATGTGAGTAAGCTGGATTTATAAGACTATGTATACCAACTAAACGAAACACAATCTTCCATGGTTCGTCCAATGAACCGAGAACTGAGTACTAAAGCTGGTCTTCCCCATTCATTCATCCTCAAAGGAACACTATTATAAGAAAATGTGAACCTTCTCCCTCCAACCGCTGTTCCGAATCGAACTAATCCACTACTTCGGCAGACCAATAAGTTTCGGCAAGAAATATCCCTACACGCTTGAAATAGCGGGAGGGAGATGATGTTTGATCGCATATCAATTACAAAATCTCCGTCAATTGGTGTTTGACCGTTCGCTTTCTGGTGGTTAATAAAGCGAACAACGCGGTGCGGATTGTTCGTTCATAAAAATAAACTGGTGTACTTTATGGGCTACGCGCGCACTGTTATCGTGACATTTTAGGCCGTAGTCCGTACGCCGGTGCTTGTTGATTCCGCCGACAGGAAGAGGTGTAGAGGGCGCTCATGAATATGGATTCGTCGTTCTCCTCTTTATCGGGCGCAACTAGGACACGCCGGTACCGAGAACACAGTGTTGATATTGATTAAAAAATAGTTGTAGTTTATCGCGTTACTACTTCGACGCTTGTATAATTGTTTTACGTTCTTTGGGAAGCGGTGTTAAAACGCGCACCAATTGCCGCCTATTGTATCGCGAACCGTGTGTGATGATTCAAATTAGCACAGCCGCAACTTTCACCGTCAAGCTCGCACTCCATCATCATTATCAGCGTGATCGTCACCGTGATTATACGCAACAACATGGACCTATGTTGTAAATCAAAATACAAAGAAAAAACTGACATATGGATCGCTATCGAATCGGGAGCGTTGCATTGCAGAAAAAAAAGCACGATTAAAAGGTAACCTTCTTAATTGCTATGCAAAAAGAAACTCTACACTAAATTATGGTTCCATTGCATGCAAAATAAAACAAAATCAAAAAGAGAACCTAGGTGTGTAATAACCAGCAGACAGTATTTTTTATGATGCAAAACTAGCAGAAAAAAAACCGTCAAGAAAGTGAATGGTTGTAACCCCTTCCGAAAGTCATCCGTCTCACCGTGCGTCTCCGGATAGTCTCGGAAAGAAGGGGAGCCGAGGAAAGGCAGAGATAGGGAAGGTGCGAATTTAATCATTCTCTTTGCGTCGGCTAAGTTAAACGTTTGTTTACCCCCTTCGGGTCTGTGTCAGCCAACTGGCGGCCTGTTGGGCCTGCTCATGGAGAAATGCCGCAAAACGCTCTCCAGAACCGCCGGGTTCGCTCCGGCTCCGGGTCGTAATGGAGAAGTACCCCTTTTTTATTATGATTCCGGAACGGTTGGGGGCACCCTTCTGAATCATCATTGTGCGTATCTCACACCTCGTTCCGTTCGGTGACTTTTACTTTTACTCCCATCCCACCCTATTCCATCCTCCCTGTGTCTCTCTAAACGCACACTCTTCCCGCGTTCGTTGCACAGAAAGAAAGGGAACGGCGGCAGTGTGGATCCATAGGGAGGCAAGAGAGGAAAAAAAATGCATGCTACAATTTTTTGCATACACATCATTATACATAGCTGCTCGTACAGGTCTCACCTCCCACCGCCTATGTTGATCATTAATTTTGCGTCTGTCCGAATGGCAAAAGCGGTGCGTCTGTGAGGAGCACTGCTAGGGTTGAGGGAAGCAGTAATTATAACCAATTAAATTCTTGTTTGCAATTTTGTGTATCAATGTAGGAAGAATGAAGCAAAAAGCAAGCGCACACGATCAAGCAAAGGTCCAGTGTTTGGTGCACTTCACCAATACCCACATGGCGTCTGCCCCAAAAGGCCTTTCGTAGGACAATTTTTGTTTGTTCGCTCCCATTTGTCATAAATCCGTGTGCAGTCGTTTTAGGTGTGCAACAAAGTTTCCGTGGATTTTCTGTGAATCAAATACAAGTGTTTTATATTTGCATTTATATTGTAAACATTTGTGCTTGATTCCTTTCGTTAAATGCAAACAATGTTCACCGACTTTTTGGGATTTGAAACCAAAGTAACCTATGTTCCTTGTAATTGAATCGTTCATAAGGCATAAAACCAGTCGAACCACTCTCAGCAAGAAATTCAAACACAAACGGATTTCTTCGCTAGAGGTAAAACTCCTCATCGATTAAAGCAACTTCTTCAACAACTTCTATTGCTGTCGTCAACATCAACATCACCGTAACTGAGGTAACATAACGTATCTCTTACAATCGCTTTTTTATTCACTTAAGAGATGACTTCATGATGACTTCAAATGAAGATTTCTTGGCACTTAATTGATTGTTTTGGCGATCAAATTAACACATCTAGAGTAGTTCCATGACGTTCAGGATATGTCAAACCCAAGCAGTACTTCCTGTTAGTGTCATCTTACTTAGTGAACTTAGTTGCGCACCTAAAACGCTACATTAGACTCACATCACAGTGTGGCATACTGAGGTTTGCTGTAAAATGCTTCCTTTTTCTTAGCAAAATAAAAAAAAACCTTATAGCCTAGTGCTCATTATACCCGAACCCTTTGTTGTTGTTTTCCAACCTTTGGGAGGGTGTCTTACATTCTATGCTCAATGTTTCCCCGGTTTCCGTTTCATTATTCGCCGACTCTAAGCTTCAAGACAGTTGAGTTCTTGTGCAAACATTCGTTTGCATTTCAATCCTGGGCACCACGCTCCCCTGGCGTTCGTTCGCTCTCGTGCGCAGCCGCTCGGAAGCGCGTGTGAAGCGCGAGACGGAACATTTAAAACGCGCAAAATGTGGAGCGACATTTTTGAGGATATTCTTCCGCTAATGAATGAGCAAAGTAAAGGAAAACAACCTCGCACACAGCAACGAGAAAAGGAATTCCGCCGTTTCGTGAATGAAATGCTCCATCGTTTCGCTACTTTGTTGCCGGACCGTTGCTAGGCAATATTCGACAGTAATTAATTGTGTTCTCTCGGGGCTCGTTTGGGCGCACTGCTGCTTGCCACACTGACAAGTGCAATGCGTTCGATGTGACAATTATATTACTTTTAATTGAAGCCCAAACGCATACCGGAGCTCTTTCGGTTACACTTTCAAATTTGTTTTGTTTTTTTTTTACGCTTACACAGGCGCTTTTCTTAAGCGCTTTCCATGCTCCGGCAAATGAAACATCGCTCAAGACATTTTGCACCCTTGTAGTGTGAGGATTGTCGCGCGAGCGCGCGTGCACGATGGGGTGACGTGATGGATGGGGTAGCAGATAAGCGCAGTAAAGATGCAACGACATTAAAACGCAGCAAATGCAACAACAACAACAATAACAACAACAAAACGCCACAGACGGAAAATACATTTCCTCCGGTAGGCAGCCGCCGCGCGCCAGAGGGAACTCGCCAACATAATGAGGATAATGATAATGAGTCGCGCGTAACCGTATGTGTGTGTGTAAATGGTGCAGGAGCTGCATTATCACCCCGTCACAACCGGGGCGGCTCGTGGTAGCGGAATGCATAATGCCAAGTGCCCGAGACTTCAAGGTGTTGCAAGCTTATGATACAATGTAATAGGCTTTTTTCTGCCTTCTTAACAGTTTTTTTTGCGCTGTTTGTTGCTGTAGCGTTACTTCCACGCGTGTGTGTCAGCGGTTTTGCCCGACGGCTAAATGAAACATAATTCTAGAGAAAGCATCTCACGTGTGCAGTAACGTTAACCTCCACCAGCGTCGTGCGGTGGGCTTTGCTGGTTGTTCCTTGGGGCCATTAGCAGAAAGTAAACAATTTTCTCTTTTTTTTTTGTGCGCCTCACCTCCCCCCGATGAGCCCGCCCTGTCACCGCGGCGTTGATAAATGATTCAATAATTAATTTTTATTTAAATATGACAAGCACTGTTCTCTAGCTCGCTCCCGCTCTTGCTCGCTCGCATTTTATCAGCCCGTAATCGACTGACATTGTCGGTGCGCCAATTTGGTCGATGATTAATGAGGAGGTGGTCCCGATGCCACCCCGTGAAGATGCTGCTTTGTTGTACGCGTGCACGGGAGGGAGCCGTTTTTGTTTTTGCTTCTCTGTATTCCTTTCATCCAATCGATCAAAAATTACTTCCGGAAGCCCGCCAGCGAATGGAGCGACGTACGGGGGAAGCGACAAGGAGGAAATGCAATTCATTCCCTTGTGGATATTTTGACAGTTCATTATGGAGCGTGGCAAGAGGGACTAAGGGGGACCCCCATGGGAGGGGCCTTTTTTCTGCTCTGTCCGGGAAAATCTTGGTAGCACTTGACTCGGCTGCTGCTTAGACGCGACCGATAATTAACCCAAAGCCCATAGGCCTCTGTTTTCCCGCACTACCGGCTGTCTCGTGATTATAATATACTGCAATAAAATAACCCCTCCAAGCGAACACACACACCACCACCAATGCGCCCGTTTCTTCTAGTGCCGGCGCGGTTGTAGCTGAACAACGAGAAAAGGTGAGCCATATTCAGCCGTGCAAGCAAACACACATACACACTGATGAACAGAAGCCTACAACAATGCTCCAGCGGGGAGGCCGTTTGGTCGACGATAGAGCTGTTGATTGAAGTGATATAACTACACAGCGCCTCGAAGGGCGGGAAGGTTGTGCACACAGACAAACACACACGCCGACCGGGGTTGGGAGGTGGTACTACCTTGGGGGTGGTGCATGTGGGAAGCAGGAAATTTCCTCTCCGCCTATTTAAGCCGATCTAATGAGCTCCTCCGCAACCGTCCGTCCCGGTAGTCGTGGGTTTCGGATCCGAGCTTATTAAGATTCATTAGCACGCGGGTAAATAGATGCAAGGCACAGGTAGGGGGTGAATTGCTGCAGAAGGTCTGCTGTGTAAGAGATGCAGCAGTCGGAAGAAACTGTCGCGCGCTCGTTTTTCTTCGCTTCTGACTCCCTCTCACCTGCGTCCAACGTTGATGCAGATCAGTGCAATGTTAGTGAGAGATAAAATATTGATTGGCCGCTCTGCTGCTGCACCGCTCGAATAATGCGCTTCTAGTGCCTACCAAGGCACGTTGGGGGAAAAGACGGACATAACTAGTGCTTATTACTAATATTACTACTAACGATTAGTATTAGCACAATAAATCAATTCATTTTTGCCATCAATGCAAGAATTAACAATAACATGTGAAGAAAAAAAAAACAAATGTATTGTTAAAAAGTTAAAAGAATATGTTCATTACTCTATTTTTTATGCAACTTGTAGAGTATGTTATTGAATAAAACATATTCAGACTGTACAAAAGCTATTACAAATTGCTTAGCCGTATCTGTAGAATTTTCACCTCATGTTTATGACTATGGCTTTGCTGAATCAACTGCAAAATTGGTTGAACATGTTTATAGTTTCAATTGGAATTTTTGGAAACATTGAAATAATAAATAAAAAAAGGTTTTTTTATTTTTGGAATTAATTATTTTTCATGTTTTTATTCGTATTAATATTAATTCTATTATTATGAATATGAACCAATATTATTTTAATGAATGTTTCATTTAATGAATTGTATGCAGATATTCTGATATTCGGAAAGATATTTTCTGAATATATTCCATGTTATACTCCGCTACGCCAATTTCATTTACAACCACTTTTCAACAAATAATGATTATACACTTATACACTCTTTGTTCGGTCAAAATCAGCAATTTGCTGGAACAAATAATTATGTCCGTACTTTATTCGACGGTTTCCCCACCGTGGCTGTGCCTTTCTGTTTGCTTTTGAGCCCGTGAAGGGAAGAACTATTGATAATTACACCGCCATCGACTTGCGCTTTCTGTGCAAAGCGAAATGTGGCTTGATTATAGATTAGTTATTAAAATTAAGTCTGAATCTGGCTGCCGAGGTTCTTTAGCTAATTATTTATAATTACTGTTTATCTGCGCGCTAAACTATACTGCATTAGTTTACGATAGACACGTTGGCCTTCTTGCTGCAACGGCACTCTCATCGAAAGGCGGTTTAAATCTGTTTGCTTCATACACTCTATACGGCTTACGGAACGATGTGCTTGTTTTGAGAAGAGCTGATAAAATTAACCCTCCAACTCCAGGTTACGGGTTAGTTACGGTCGCTTGCACTTGGATTATGGTGCGATTTGATGTAGTCCGTGTCATTTAAATTTACTACCGATCCCGGGTTATATTGTGCCCGTGTAAATAATCCATGAACAATCTAATTCTTTATGTTGACCCGTGCGTTGCGCCGCAGCTGCTGCGGGTGATGTGTGTACTGTGTTAAAATATTTAACGTGTCAATACACGTCATAATACTTACCAGTGCGCCGCCAAATGTCCGGGCGTCCATTTGACACACGGGATTCTATTTTCTCTTAGGAATCCATTTAGTGTCCCCGTAAAGTACCACCCCACCTGCTCCGCCTCCCTCCCGCACGGGTATGCGAAAATGGAGTGACCCGTTTTCCCGGCTTCATCACCCGACTAAAGAGCAAACCATTTAACATCAATCCGAAAGAGCGTCATGTTTGAGCGCGAAGATGTTGTACGCTGCTGATGGTGGTGTGATGTAATGACCCCACGATTTATGTTATCGGCCATTCGGGGACACACGGACAGCGCATAACCAGCGTCGAGCCCGGGTGGCGTAAAATGTGAAATCGTCATAAGAACGTCAGCACACAGGGGCGCGCGGCTGTGGTGGAGTGATAAAATGGCCTTGCAAACGTTCCTTCATTTCGTACTAAGAGCAGAACGCACAACTTCTTCACAACAACCTTGCAGCTATTAAACCGATGCTTTCTTTTCAGCGCGTTGATACTCTGCGTTAAAACAATAAAAGATTTATATGGCTTCATTGAGTTGGGGAACATAAAAAAAAACCTTCAAAACAGCCGTAGCATCACCGGAAAAGAAACAATGAGCCCTTGGAGGCAACCCGACTAAAAAAAACTCCAAATTCATTCCAGTCTAACTCACAGCAGTAACATCGCGCCCTGCAAATTCTACAAATAGACATATTGGGAGTGTGATTTGGACGGCTTTTTCAGGGTATGAGTTTGTTATGTTTTGTCCAGCGAGTGTAGAAAAGGGAGCGAAAGCTACCGAAATTATCGATCATAGAGTATGGCGTCAAACAAACCGATTCTGTTGATAGAACTTGAGGTTTTGCTGGAGCAGAAGAGGACAACGATTCGCACCGTTCCGCACGTCCACGGTCGTGGCAAATCCAATCTTTCCAAGGAGTTGGGCGAAGCGAAGTAGTGCAAATGTCATAAATTGTGGAAAAGATCGCGAGAGCTGCGCCGGGACTCTCCCCAGACTTGGCTGGATACGGAAGGGGATGGAACTTCCCCATTTTCCAAGCGACTCATCCGAACGACGAAGCGGCTGCCCTCTATCACGGTGATGAGAAAAAGTTTATTGAATTGTGTGATATATTGAGAGGCAGCAGAACCCCGTTTGCCCTCCCATGTCCTGCCATCCAGCGCGGCGAGATCGTTTCAGTTTAATGTGGCTCCTACTCCCGCTGGAGTAGTTGACCTCCTAGCGCCGATATATCCTCCATCGCTGGGCTGGTCGCTCGGGAGGCTTCTGGAGGATGTTGCCATTCATCACCGGGCCCTCCCCCCCCCCCCTTCTCACCCACCGAAGGGAGAAAGGTTTCGATTGTTTTGTGCGTGCGGACGTGAGCAGCACGTGCCTCACGTGTGGTCTAGCGAGCGGCTCCATATAAACCTCTGATAGACAGATGGCGGTATGGCGGTACAGCGGACCTCGAGCGAAATCTTTCGGGAACAAATGTTTTCAGGGCGGAGGTGGAGGCTGTGGCACGGGACATAAACGCTTGGATTAAAATATTAAAACGGCTCAACGTGGGCTTTGCACATCTATCTTGTTTAAGGCTGCCACTTCCGCTTCCCCGGCGGGTTCAGAGGGCATCTGTTCTTTTTAGCACTATTGGTTTTTGTTTTTCTCTCGCCAGTAACGTTAGCACTCAATTTCCCCTGTCAGGATGATAACAGATTGCTCGGGGTTTCGGTTTTGCTAATTGAGTGCCAGGGCGAACTGGGTTTGATTTATTTGCTTGGTGAAGCTCCAATGTAGCGTTCTATTCTTGGTTTCGCTACATTCGTTACATTGTATTCCAAGTCATTTTTTTACATGAATTTGTTCAAACATAGTTTTCATATGTTTGTAACGGCTCCCAGGTAAGCCAAACATCCCTTTTGATCCGGACATAGCTAATTGAGTCAGCTTGAGCGCAATCCCCAGTTCGAGCGACTGTTTGCTAACTTGTGTGACCCCGTCTTCGTCCCATCCGCTGTACCTCAGCAAAACTTTGTACCTCACCACACTGGGCACGACAAACAACATTAATGTTTTCTTCCGTTCCTAACCGACCAACCGAGCAGCACCAGCAGCGGCAGAGCAGTGTGACCCGAGTGTCAAGACAACCGGCACTAGTTACCCCTGTCAAACAACGGCAACACGTTTGATGTGGGCCAAAAGGGCGCGCGCGAGTAATAAACACACTTCGGCTTTGGGTGCATACTGAAGTTTTTGTTTTTGCTTTCTTTTCGCGCAGTACTGTTTGCGATATGAGGTTGCGTTTTTTTTTTGTTTTGGTGAGTTTTCATTCCAATTTTTTTCGTGATTCATCTGTCTCGTCGCACCCAGCTGACGAGCATCTCCGCCCGCAATTGAAGCTATGCTTATATGCGATTTCCCGCGAGGCCTTCACACGGCGCAGGGATTGATCGGGGCAGGAAACCGCGCAAATGATATACATTATGAGCGAAGCGTATATATCTACAATAAAAAGGCATAAATCAATCCTGCCGCGATTCGGAGCGGGGGCGAGCTTTGTTCTTCTCGGAGGTGCTTGCCTAGCTCTTCGACCGTTTTTCATATGCTTTTTTTTCAACTGACAGGAAGATCTGGTGAGGAGGACTGGCGTTTCGTTCCGAAGCGAAACCACACCGACACCAGCAGAAGGAAGCACCGAGATCCCGTCTCTCGGGAGAGAAATATGATGGTTTGGGATTTCGTGCAAATTCTGACGGGCGCACGGACATTCACTGCACACCTCTTGTGCGCAGACAACGTTATGTGTGTGTATGTTTTTTTACCACCCTGTGCAGAAAATGAAGATCCCACCGAATGTGGATGGATGATGGCCACTCGTGTGTAAGTGTGTGTATGCTTTTTTATTTTCTTCATGTGGACGAAATTTATCCTAGACACACCGTGCACCGTCTGGAGCTGGCGCTTCTTCACTGGCTGGCTGCTGGCACGTGTGCCACGGGGTACATGTGTTAAAATATATTGCAAAACGAACGCAAGCATCTCTTGCCCGGCACGGAACGAAAACCAGGGAGGATACGTTCGCACATGCAACAGTATAAATTATCTCATAATTTTCCAAAGAACACATTCTCTGCGCGCAAGGTTTTGGGTTCGGTGTGCCGCAAAGTCTCGAAGGACGCAAGCAGCGAGTTCAAGGGAAGAGATTCGCTAGAGAAAACTGATCTGTGCGCGCGGCAGTCAGTAGCACCAGCAGCAGGTTCGTGCATATTTTCGGTTCTCGGTTCGTTCACTTTCGTTTGAAAGTCCGTGCGCGCGGCTACTGGTTGCACTCAGGACGCGGCTCTCGGAATATATGAGCGTGGATCGTTTTTCGTGCTTAGGTATGGTACAATTTAGAAGACGAAAAGTGGTGGTAGCTACACTATATTTCATCGACTCCACTGACTCAACTTCGTTATTTTTTATTACCAGCAAGTTTTCATATGTTGTGCATTGATACTCTTGCAATTGAAAAATCTACTAACATTGGTTTTGATTATAAAAAATGGTGAACTTGATGAAACAATTGACACTCCCGATAAGAATTGGAGAACTGACTCCCTACAATGATGCAATGACGGTTGGATGATATGATTTTCTAGTTTTGTTATTAAATCCCATCATTTTATTATAAAATTTCATAAATTATTGCTCTTGCTTAGCTAAACAATACCAATGTATATATGCGTTAATAATGTTCAAAAATATAAAAAATACTATAATGACTAAAGCAACATGGTTTTGTTATTCTAAATTCGGTTCAGGTCACATTCAGAATTTCATACCATCGTTCAACTTTTTAGATATTACTCAAAGTCAAGTTTGAGCCCTTTAAAAAACTCTCCAGAGCAAGTTTTCGCCGTGGAACTGGATTTCGTTCGTACAAGCAGAGGCGTTCCAACTGACGTCCCACGTACGTTCCAACGCCAGCTTGGGATTGTGCAAACTTGGCTCCAAAGTCTTCCAAACAGTCGAGTCGATTATTACACACTCTCTTATCAGGGCGGCACCATACACGGCGGTACCACCAACATGTCGTCCCAATTCCCCGAGGAAGGCCGTCGGAGGCGATTCTGTCTGTCCATCGCTGTGCAGCTTCTTGCGATTGGCAGCAGCATCCCGCCCGCAAACCGTCGCTCCACACGTCCAACGCCTCAGTAGTCGTCGTGGGCAGAAAGCGCGTACGCGTTCCGTCGGGCTGTCGCGTTTTCCCTTCTATTAAGACCGACCGGCTGTTCATCATCGATTTTGACAATCATTATTTGTTTTCTTCCCATCCTGGCACCGCCACACCCTTACGGGAGATGGTAGCAGCATAAATTGGCCGCCTCGATACTGACTCGGGCACCACTATATGGTGCAGACATGCTAGCAGCAGAACGGAGCCGAATTGCAAAAAAAAAAAAACGTGGAAACGGTCGAAGCACAAACGAGACGAAGAGACCCGTGTGGGTATGGGTTAGATTTTCGGGACGTAAGCGCGAACCGGGGAAGTGGAGATGTGCCTCCGATGGGTGGAAGGGAGTGTAGAACACATTCGCGAACATATCGTGTGCGCCGGGCTTTCCTTCGACCGGAATGGGAAAGTGCGAGAGGTGGGAAAAGCTTAACAAATATTATTTTTATGATAATGAAACATTTGTCATAAATATGTTTCTGCTGCTGCTGCTGCCACCGCACTGTAAACAGGCGCGCGGGAGGAGCGGAATGATAAAGGGGTGGTGGCGTCCTCCGCAACACATGGTTTTGTTGGAAGAGAGCGAGAGAAAGAGAGATGGAGAGCGCTCACAATAGTGGGAGGACACAGAATTTCATCTTGCGGGAAATCGCGGGAATGGGGCGCTTTGTTACATGTGACGTTATTGCCAGGGAGAAGAAGAGATATGTTACTCTACTCTGCTCGCCCTTGCTCCCACCGCTTTTCCTTTTTCCCATTGCCCTGATGTGAAACCAAAGATGCGCCTCGTACGCAACGAACCTCACACGCGCCTCGCTGCCTCGTCTTTCTTTGTTGATAAAGATGTGGACCATGTTTCTTTTCTCGAGCGCGCCAACAACGAGATTGTTTCCACACTTACACACACACAGACAGACCTTCCTTCTGGAGGATGCCTTACGCTCCAGCTTGATAGGGAAACGATGTGTTGCGCGCTGGTGCGTCTGTTACCGGCCTGTGCGCGTTAAGCTCGAGGCGTGCAGGAAAATGACAGCCTATGGATCATTTGTCGGAATTAAGGTTTTGCTCGGTACAGCCTGTTTGGGCTAGTGCGAATCATTTTTCCTCGCCCATTTAGCAATTTGTCAGCGGTTTGATAGCATGCCGGCAAATGCAAGACCTAAGCAAAAAAAAATCGCGCCAAATTTGGTCCTTAAGCTCACGCCTCGTGGAAGGTGGCAACGATGCTCCTTTACCGGCCACTAACTCAACCGGTGAAATGAAAAATGATAATGATAAATTTGTTTGACAGATCGGTATACTTTCCACGGGAAATATTATGTACATTTAATCCACGACAAATTGTGCATTATTGTTCAGCGAAAATTAACTTCATCTTGAATCCCTTTGTCTCGGGGTTTCTCTGCGACTCGTTGTTCGTACGTTCAATCTTTATATCCAATTTATTGCTAGCCTTTCTCTCTCTCTCTCTCTCTCTCTCTCTCTCTCTACCTCTTTTCATGTTCCATTTCACCGCTTGGTTTATAAAAAATATAAATTTATTCATCCGCGTGCCGCGTGCGTTTACTGTTTCCTGGCACACATTTGCCCCCTGCTTATTGGCCCTCTTATCTGCCTTTTAAACGGATGTTCACCTATGCTAGCGCGCGCGGTGTCCTCGCCGGGTGATAATGTCATTGTGCTGCGAATGACAACATGGGCAGGGACAGAAGACGGTGGGACAGCAATCGACGGCAGCCTTTTCAAACAGCAATTGTCAAAATCAATATTTAATCAAACGTTGAACGATGCGTCGTTTGCGCGCTGTGTTCGTCCAACGCGCTCCCCCCTGCCCGGTACCCGTCGCATCTGCTCATCTCCACACACCAGCACGCCACTCGAACGCTCGGTTGACAGATATTTACGTGTGTACACAAATCTACGTCAGAATTGTGATATTTTTATTGCGCTCCCTCGCTGGTTGCTCTCGTTCGGCCGGCGTGTCCTACGGACGGGGCGGGTCCTTTGTGTCTCCGGGCGGGCGGGTACCTTTTGCCAGTGAATAAACGTGCACCAAATCAGTCGACTGTCGACCCCCCCACCACCCGGTGGATGAAGTCCTCTCGAATGATTTTATTTAGTTTACGCTTCCGAACTTCGGCGGTTTGCCGTGGCGTATGAATGAACCTTTGCTGCGGTGGAAGTGGCTGGCGCTCGCGGTGCGAAACAAGGGAAGGGACGAACACGGAAGCAGTGAGCAGTGTGTGAGCAAAAGGGCGAACCGGGGAGTGAGCAGCCAAAATAAACAATAATATTTACTCTGCATTAATCTTGTTGCGCGCCCGATTTCACTATCGGTAGTTCCTTTTGTCGTGGTGTTATTTTTATTATTTCCGCTCTTCGATGGACGATTGTTTTGCTAGTTCCGTGCAAGGGACAGTGGAATTAGTACAAGTTTGAATTTGGTAGATGAGTTTGTTTGAAAACATATTTATATAATAGTGTTTCTATCGATACTAACAATTATAATAATAGTTATATTAATTATATTATTTCTTTATTCTCGTTGCAGGTAAGGCATTTTCCGGAAAAAACTGAAAATGGAAGGAAAACACTCCAAAGTAATGTAGTAAGAGCAACATCAATTCAAATAATTGGCTTTCTGACGATATCTATCCTGGTAACACATGTTAACCATTTATTACTTTGGAAAGTATGTTTTGGGACTGTCGTATGAAATCTTTCGAAAGCAAAATGTCTTACACACCACAGGTTGTAGGTTCGAATCTCGATTGGACCTTCCGCCAGGGGCAACCATGCAGGCTACGGGTATATTATTAAAGAAAACCCCAAATAGCAGTCCTAGACCTACTTGATATTGTAACATCAAGAAACAAAAGGAGATAATGAAAAAAGTACGCTTTTACCACAATCCTCAAATGTTTAAACCGATTTAAAAGATTAAAACAATGCATCTGGAAATGCCTCATTAACATCCTAAAAACTTGGATAATAGTATATTTTTGGATTGGATGAGTTCGCTAATAACCTAAGCGAAGAAAATACACTAAATTGATTTCCAACATGGATTTTAGATGGAAAGAGTTGGATACCAATTGAATCAGTGCAAGTTCCAAGGCATCATTTCATTAAAATGTTCAGCTTTAAATTCGAGCCTTGAAGACCGATATTAAGCGTAACAAGATGCATTTACCATCAAAGTGAAGTAGGTTGCGCTCTGCCTTTGGGTACGAGCAAAATTAATTTCCACCCGGTGACAAGAAAAAAAATATCGCTCTCTCTCTCTTACACGAAAAGATGAAAGATGTCCTTTTTTCTCCCATACGAACGTTGCAGTAACGCTTTTTTTTGGTTTTGTTCTCCGCACGTAATAAGATTATCCCAAATAATCTAAACACCTACGGAAAATGGGTCCACCCATCATCCCCCCATTCTCGCCACTTCCCAAACCCCTGCGCTTGGGTTGGACACATTCCCCCGAGGGGTGAACTATTGCTTTTTATCTTACGCCACTCTTACCGCACGGTGGCAGGTTTTTGTGAAACCCACTGCTCCCGCACACCTCCATCGTCCCGCTCGTGTTTGTATGTGTGTGTGTGGTCGCTTTTGTCTCGCGGCAAGCAATCGACACTCTGGGGACTCCTTTTCACTTACTTTTACGATATGCGTTACGGGTGGTTTGCTTGTTTTAGCAGCCGCCAAACCATTTTTGCACTCCCGCACCGTTCACTTCCACGCTCTCACGAGCTGCTCTTTTCCTTCGACCATCATGTGAGTTTGTATGCCAGTGTGTGCGTGCTTGTTAGGTTTGCATCACAGGGCGACGCGAGAAACACACATCCTCCTCGCAGGGCAGGGCATGTGCCAGGGATGAGGATGGGCCACATACAAAATGTATGCGCAGCACTTCATATCATCCCCTTTATATCCGCTTTTTTTGCGTTGCTTTTATTCATCAATTCGATGTCGGTTTTCCGAGTTTTCCCACTTCCGACTCCGAGGAGTTAGCGCACACGGCGAAAGAGGAGGGACGACCGACCACCGGGTGATGGATAAAACAACAACTGGTAAGATGGGCTACGGATGATGATGATGATGAGGCCAATCAAGACCGAAAAAAATACAACCACCCCTCTCGCCGAAGGCGCGCGCTGATGACACCGAAGGGCAAAAGGACGCTCCGACGCCCGGCGGCGACGGCGGCGGCGGCGACGCTGTCTGTGGTTGTCTGCGGCGGTGATGATGGGCTGGTGGTCGCATCGCGAGCAACTAGCCTTCTACTAGACTCCTTCGCCTCACGGCTGCACTTCAGTAAGCGGCAGGCAACGAACCGAACCCAGACCGATATCCTGACATGCGGATGATGCGGCGAGCGGCGACGGCTGACGGGTTGGTTTGACGTGTCGAGAAAACTCGAACCGCTGCTGCTCCTGCTGCTCGTTGCAAACCGAACATGGGGGGATGGAAACATTCCCTAGATGTCTTTTCTGGCGGCCATTTTCCAAATGCTTCTTGATGTTGCGATGCGAAACAGAAAGAGAGCTTCTATTTTTTTCTCTCTCCACTTTCCCTCTCTGCGCCCTGCCGTCTATGCGCTCTTGTGTCTTATCCCTGGCAACGCTTTCCACCGAGCGCCACCACCACCGCTGTAATGTGGGGTGAAAGGTGACGGATGTCGAAGCATCGAATAATGCTGACCGTGGCAAAGGAAGGAAATGCTTCTTACGAGTGCTTTCCACTCGTATGCTCCGGCTCGAGCGCCACCAGCATGAGGATGTGTGTGTGTGGGCGTGGGGAGGATGATGGTGAAGGTGCAGTGTGTGTCATCTTATTACAAGCATCCCTGTGTGTCCCCGCGCGTTACACGTTTGATGAATAATGTTACGCCCGTGTTTCTCGTGCACGTAGCTAGCGCAACTTTAATGTGTGTGTGGGTGTGTGTGTTTGGATGTGCTCTGGGGGAGTTTTCAGCACAAAAGGAAGCCAAAAACCCCTCCGCCAGAAAAGCACTCGAATGAAGGTGCATCTGTGTGTGTGGGTGGGGGGTGATTGCATATGAAAATGAGTTTACATTTTCGACAGCGACATGACGATAGAGAGTTAAACTACAAAGTTGCAGAACCTAACTGCAGATGCAGAAGAAAATAAAATCCATCAAAATGGTATAGACAATTCTCCGTAGCAAAAAAGACACCTGAATTAGCATGACAAACATGGTGAAATCAATACAAAAATCGTCCCTTCGCAATAGAGTTTATTGCACTCTTTGCTGCGCGCCTGGGTTGCAAGTTCATTTGCATTTGTTGAAAAGTGCAGCGACAATGTGCTAGCTTCGGATCGCCGTACTCTCAGGCCTCAGGACTGCTAATAGTACGTCGTAAATCATGCAAAGGAAGAGAATGCAAAGTGTGCGCACTACTCAGGGCTAGTCAGATCTGCATTTTGTGTGGTGCATAAATTAACGAAAGGTGAACTTTTCGTATCAATTTTAACCTGCCGGTGGAAACCGGGGAGAAATTTTACACGCAATGAGTTCTGAATGATCGAGAACGCACGATGCAAGAATTACTGTCTAGCTTATGAAGGTTTATCATTTAACTGTTATCTTCCATAATACTTAATAACTGTTCCTTCCCAATGTATCGACAAAGATACATTGGAAATCAATCATTAATATATTTTAAAAAATATAGAGAGAAAACAGGAATGAAAAAAATTTCAAAATAAGTTCTTTTAAAATATAATAGGGAAATTCATATTAGCAATTCAGTTCAATTTATAAAAAACTGCACAACATGCATGTTAGTCTATTATTGTTTTAATATCGTTAATGAATTTTCAATTGTGCCAATTTGTGCAACTGTCGTCGTAACATGTATGTAGTTTATTGAATTTGTTTCCAATTATGAATTATCATAATTTAATGATTATGAATGATTTTCAAACTCATCATACTTTTCTCGCGTATCATCATTACTGAGTCTGATGTAATGAAACAAAATCTTTAAATTTCGCTGCTCGTGCCATTTATAGTGCTCTTTTAATTCGTATTATCCACATTTATATGCAAATGCTTCAAAACACCCCCTGCGCACTGCAGGCGGACGCGCTCGTCCCCTTGTTTTCGTTATGAATAGCCTTTTTATTTAATTTAATGCATCCCAAATGCCTCGGCCTGTTTAGGCGTGGGAGCCTAACCGTCGTAAAACAAATCAAACGGCACAGAGAGAAGCGGCAGCGCAGAAATAAAGCAATCGGCGCAATAAGTTTTCAGCAGCAGCAGCACATCGTTCGCCGGTTCGCATGCGTGTCTACGCGTAGAAGAGTTATTCGAGCCCGAGCGCAGCATGACGGGGCTCAGGCGGGCGGTCTCACTGTTGCATCGGCAGTCATCCCCTTCGCGTCTAAAACAAGAGAATAAACAACAGCAACAATAAAACACCAAACGCAAATCGTCCTTTATTATTGTGCACAATTAAAGTTGCACACGACGACGCTGCCCGGGTGTGCCGCTCTGAAAGGGAAGAAAAAAAACCCTCTCACACACAAGGGTAGGATAACAAGGATAAAATGAGCAAAAAAGGAGAAAAAGAATGCCACTCACATACAGCACAGTGGAAAGAAAAAAACACAAATTCCTTTCCAAAATGGCCACCGCACACGGTGCTGCGCGCGCACATTCGGACGACGCGCATTGTCCGCGCGTGCAGGCGCCCCCCACAGGGGGGTGCACGTCATGTGTGCGTGTGTGTGTGTGTGTGCGCCAACAGCTCGCCGCATGCAGCCGTTTCCAAGCCCGATCTTCCCGCTCATTCACACTTTGTTTCATCCTCTGCGCGGCTCCGGCGATGGGATAATTAGTGCCAATGGTAGACAATAAAGCATTTTTCTCCTCTACTGAGCGTTGAAGACCTGTGCACCTTCGGTTGTGCCGCGTGTGCGTGCGCTGTGCGCCCGCCGGCTCTGACTCAGTTCGGGTCCAATTTGGCTCGTTTTCTTCTTGTCTGCCTGTGTATGTGTGTATGTGTGTCCTACCACCCTAAGGGGGAACCAGGACATGATGCCGCCTGCCAACCGGACTCGTCTGAGGGTGGTTCTCGTGGCACGAAAATTTTGAAATCGGGCTAGAATCCGTTGACCGGGTTTGTGACGCACGTGGTGTACTCCTAGAGAGATTTATCAACTTCAGTTGCTCGTATAAATTCTCCAATGACTACATCTCGCCAAACAGAGAACTAAAGAAAACGCGAACGAGGGAAATATTTACCGAACTCCAGAGAATCCTGTCATGTCGCGAGTACTTCTGTGCTCTCATATCGCAATCGACTAGCGAATTCCACATGCATGCTGTTATCCTACCGTCCTGCCGGAGAGGGAGGTTAATAAAGACCCCGCTTTGATCCAAGAATAGTCACATCTCGCGTCGCGTTGACATGTCCTCCCAATGCACTGGCCGGCCTGTTCCAGACGAGCGCGCGGATGCGTGTCAGGCAGCACAATAAGTCCCTAATGGAATAATAACTTCATGAAGTGTCTGAACGAGGTGTATGCAAATTGCGACTGCATCCTCGCCCCATTATTGCAGCTGTTTCGGATTTGACTCCGACACAGACAGACTCACGCACACACACACACATTCGAGCGCGCGCGCTCAAATATCGGTGTGTCTTCTCGTGCCATCTCGTCCCGGCCGGTTTACATCCAATCACCTCCTGCCCTGCCCTGGATTCAGTTTCAACCGGAGGCATCGGCGGAAGAAGCAGTGTGCCCCAAGTGTTGACACATTGTGCACGGTTTGTGGTGGCACGCGAATCGACCTCTGCTGCTGCTGTTGCTGCTCTTTGCAGCTGCTCCACCAAACCGGGAATGTGTCGGGCCGCGTCTGGCGGGGCTCACCCAAAAGTCGCGCGCGCCCGCTCGCAGAAACGAGGACATAGACGTCGACGGCAACGATGGTAGATTGCGTGAAGTGACCGGCACGGCACGAATTCTATGTCAACACGTACGACATAATAGTACAGGCTGGCGCGCGCGGTGGTGGAGCCTCTCCGGTTTGGCGGAGAATCCAATCCATCCAATCCACGTCTTCCCACGCACGCACAAAATGGTGCAGACTTCCCGCCGGTTCGATTCGCCGATGTCGTCCCGTGCCGCCACCCACTCGCGCCGGGTGATGATCTAGGACTAGGAAAGTATGTTTACGATGTCCAAAGTTGTCATCGAGCCACCACCACCACCACCACGACCCATCGCGCGGCGGTCGTCGTCTGGCGCGGCGACATGCGAAAGCAGAACTGCTGCGGAGCTGCGAGTGGAGGAGTCGCGCAAATCGTTCGTGGCCGGCCGCCGGCATGGCGTGTCGCGGTCGTCGCAAGTACACCCGGCCCGGTAGGTGAAGTACAGTTAATTTAGTATGTGCGCACGGTACTGCTACTTTTCACAAGTATGGCATCCGCCGGATCACACCGGAATATTAACGAGACACAAACACAGAGCCGCACAACGGCCCGGCGAACCTGTTGGGTCGTGTGCTGTTGTTGTGTGGTGGTGTGGCCAAAACGTTCCTGCGTGTTTTTCGGGCCGCATTGGTTTCTTTGGAGAAAGTGGGCCCGATCGGTGGCCCCGAATGGGTTGGTTTGTTTGTGGCGCGCGGACTGAGCGTTCTGGACGGATGACGCCGATGACCCGGTGGATATTGTAATTGAACGAACGTTAAGTGGCATTATGCGCCGGTAGAGTCTTGCTGGTGTGAGTCGCATATCAGAATATGTTACAAATGATTCAAGGTGCTTCTCAGTAGTTAAAATGTTCAACTCCATTCCAGACTATGGTTATTAAGATCAATTATTGTTATATCTTGCTCTTTTCGGAGTGTTTTTGAATCCATTTTGTTTAAACTAATTCTGAGTTGTTTGCTAGATGTCTCGGAGCCGCTAAGCCTCGAATCCCTAGTCACCATGCTAAGGAAACTAGAAAAATAATAAACATAAATGTAATAAATAGAATTGAATATATTATTGCCTTTTTTCAGTAGCATCTGATAAGTATGAGGGATGTGAATCAAATTTACATTTTATTATGACTATTTTTTATACATCTCAATAGAGTTCTTAAACGATATTGCTGAACGAATTATCTAAAAAATGTTGTTATAAATAAATGTAAGATCAATAAATGTTCTCATTACCTTTATGAAGAATGTCATCCCAAATTTAAATTGTTCTAATTTTGTTTTGTAATGCTCTTTATTTATTATGTTAATCTCAAAATATAGTTTAGTTTTGGTACTGAACCCGTCGTTGTAATTTTTTTAGTTGATGAACTGCGATGGAAACTATTATTAACTCTAAATTATATGCATTCCTCATGAAACATTACCTAACCAACTTTTATTTGCTTAGACCTTTTATTATCCTTTATTTTTATAAGCCGCCGGATTGTCTGCGGTAAAATTTGACTTGCCTGAACTCAGAAGCCCAGACATTGGCCAAACATTACTCGCACACACATACAGACGAATTGAAAGGGATACGCAGGAGAAAGGCAAGCAAAAAATGCCGATAGACCGGTCGGAACATAAAATCCAATAAAAATTAGCATAATTTTTCCAAATCCTTTTGTGTGTATGCTCGTGTATGCGTGTGTTTGCCAGACGATCGAGCCGAGCGGGACGCAAAATATGGTCCTTCGTTGTGTCTGGTCTGTGGCCGTTCAGGAAGGAGGACGGAATAAAAAATTGATCCTATCGCCTCTGCGCTTATTCCTTCCGTGCTTTATGAGACACCTTCTCATAAGCATAAAATCCCCTCCCGAAGGTGTGCATCCGTTTTTATATACCTCCGCCGGACGGCGCGGCGCGCGGCATAAGCATCTAAACCCCCCCCCCCCCCCCCTGAAATCATTCTCAAACACCTGGTCGTCCCCGGGCCGTCTTCTCCCCGGGCGGCTGCCGACGGGTTCATTTAATTGTGGAGATTTCCGAGCGGGGCAAATATGATTTATGATAACCCCTGACGGATGGATGCCACAGTATTGTCGCTGCTGCTCGGGTTCATCGTTTTGGAGGCGGTGTACACCCAGGTACATGCAGTTCCTCGAAGCACACCTTTTTTTCGCACCTCTTGGGGGTGTTTTTTGTTCCTCTCTTTCGGACCTGGTGGCTTTTGGTTGCTGTATGTGGCACCCCGGTCTTGTCGTCTAGCAGCGGCAAGATGGCTGCGAAATCACGCCGGCAAGCAGAGCCGTAAAAACGCGTACCATCGTAAGAAATTCGTTTACGGGAAGGAAGAACGACTCGGAAGGCCATACCACGAGCACCACGGAAGGCGAGAAAATGACATCGTCGTATAAATCGCCCGGGCACAGCCAACGATAGATATATGGTGTGCCCGGCACCGTGCGACTTCATGCAGGGATCGTAATACTCTTTAGGTGTACGGTAGTGGTGGTGTATGGCGCGCGGAAGGACAACAAGTAACGAAACGTGAAATAAAAAAACGTACTAACACCCTTTTCTCACCCCACATTCGCTCGGGTTGGGGGTGATGCTGCCGCTCAAAAGGTGGAGATTTATTATATGGTGCTTTAAATTGTACGATACACATAGATCCTCCCGCTTGTACACGGTCTGTCTTCTGCTAAGGCGCTCTTGTTTCGCGCCAGCTTGTATCGTATTCCGTATTCTTTCGCATGCTCAGCATCCGTCTTCGGCAGCGGCATTGCATTAGCTTCGTTTTGTGTAGGTCTTACAATAGATAAGTTTGTTGGCACGCTACGTTTGTTCCGCGTAGTCCTAATTAGGTATGAGCTACAGAAGGCATTGCAACAGTTTGAGGTTTCATATACATTTCAAGCTTTTGTTCCATGTGTATTCCAGGGTAAAATTTGTGCTCTGTACTATACCGTTTATGTCAGTGCCCCAATACTATTTCTCTACTCTAGCCGCTCTGGCCGATGCATCTCATTCGACTTTAAGCCCCGAGTAAATTTGTTTTATTTTCGCTACACCAGGGTTGTCTCGATCGCTGGTACACTCCCGAAGGTGTCTGCCGTAGGTTTATCGGTGTATCGTTCCCGCTCGCTGTAGGCTAGCTCTTGCGCTGCAAAACCGAACAGGTCCTGCACGTGTGGAACGGGTGAAGAAAAATGCGCGAAACGTACATGCAGCATTTTTCTTCATAGTTCCTGTGTTTGCATTTTTTTTTCTTCTGCAAAACGCTGCTCTGTACCGGATTTGGAAGAGTTTTTCGTTTTTTTTCGTCGTCGTCCCATCCTCTCGATGTTCAGTGTTGTGGATCGTTCGTTACGAACGCTTTTTGTCTTGTCGCTGCGTTGAATAAAAACTCTGAGCAGAAACAGAAAAAAACGGAACATACACTTACCATAAAGCAGCTACATCAGCATCGACACCGGTATGATCAGCGGAATCATCATCGTCATCAGTAGCAGGAGCAAGAGCAGGAGCATCCATGAACATGATGGTTATGTTGTTGTACTACATGATTATCTCATACCTTTAGGGATTCTGAAGAAACGGTTCTGTTGAAGGTGAAGGATTATGGGAACCTAAGCTCGGTGGTTCGAAAGGATGTGGCCATATCCTCCTCCGCTCCGTACCGTTCGCGCGGTGCTCTTCCGTGCGCCAACTCGGTGCAACTGGCAGTGAAACGCAGTACCGGCAGAAGCGAAGAGAGCATATGTAAATTAGCATTATTATTTCTGCTTCTGCTGCTCCGACATCCATTTCTCTGTTGTTTATTATCGTGTGATCCTCATCGGTTCGATGTGTGTTTGTGCTATAGTTCCGTAGGATGCAGAAGGTTGCCGAGAGCGGTCGTTCGCTGTTTCAAATAACTTTTACTTCTTCTCACCTGAAAAGCCAGATATGTGGATTTATTCATCCATTTCGATGTTGCTGTAACAGCAGATTGAAGGTCGTGTACAGAGATGACGAACCTTTCTTGGTCGTTCAACGTTTCACCTGCACTTCGTCCCAATTTGTGTAAATTTGTGTGACGCCATCAAAATGACATCGGTGTTATGTCCGAAATACATACATATTCATATTCATATTGATAGCCTGTGCTTTACTGTTCTGCTTTGTAGAAATATCTTACATTGCACAGTTATCTCTCGAGAGTATTTTGTTTTCTTAGAAACACAGTTACCCGCATAAGTAGTACTTGTAAGTATTAATGTTCAAATGTTCAAATGTTTGAAGCACAAGTTATATTTAGAATACTCCTTATTTTTATCATTATGACCACTATCATCAGCTGTACTACGAAAAACAAGTTAAATTACTCTCAAATTAGTTATAACAAATCGCATTAAAAGCTACACAAATAGCGTTCAAATATTAGCTTACCTACGACGAGAACTTCGTGCGAGCAAACAAGAGGTGTTGTAAGGACTACTTTTTCGCCAGCCCTCCTAAGCTTGGCCTCCGTTTGTTGACATTTGAGTTTAGCGTTGTCGCAGGCTTTTCGCACTGGCGAAGTATCTCATCCGGGAAATCTGTTCAATCCGCTTCCCCGCACTCCACGGAAGCCCGAGGCGCGATACTGTTTCTATTCTACGGCGCGAGCTACATCATCAGCCGGCGGTGTGTATTATTAATGAGTCCCCAATCGGAGCTATTATCACGTCCATCGGATTTACCCGTGCGGTCATCGAATCTGTTCCGGGGGTCTGTCCGAGCTGAGGTGAGCAACCAGGTGACTCGTTCGCTCTCTCCGGAGTGGACACATTCCCTTCAGCCGTTCAGCGGTGTTTGATCAGCGACGATGCTTCCGTCAGACGTTGGTCTAGCCTGTTTTGACGTTCGGCGACGCCCGCTAAACGTTAATACCGGTTGTGCTGCAGGTCGTGTATCACCCTCCTGGTCATATCGGTGTTTGGGGCCCGCTGGTGGACACATTTCCTCCTTTGTCGCACTGACAGGGAAGGTCGATCACGACGTGTGATGTGGACCTCTTCCCAGTGTCCAGTCGTGTGTGGTGGTAGGGAAAGTAAATTTTCGCCTGAACTCCCCCTCCCATGTGGCCATCCAATCCATCCAATCGTCCGGTGGTGTGTACCATAACTAATAAATAAATCATTGCACACTGCACTAGAACGGATACCCCATTCATGGCCCTCCCGGTGCACATGCAGGTTAACTCGACTGTGGACTACGGCGAATGCATTCCGCGTCGAAGCGTGTCAGTGTTGCTGCCATGGGAAGCGCTTCCCCATTGCACCCATTTGGATCATGTGTCAACGATTGCTCTGATGACTCTGCCGGAGTTGCAAACCCCGGCTATGTGTCGTGCGTGTGGGGGCGTGCAACGGCACCCGGGGGCGGTGTGTGTCGACATTCGTTCGTCGTCATTGCCCACCGGGCGATGGAAATGCCCTTCCCCGGACAACAAGTCGCCCGGGGCAGTAGTACCGTGGAAGGTATCGAGGGTTAGTGGAAGTATGTATTATTGTCCAGTGCCGCCAACGCTTCTATCGTGCCTCCCGTGCCCCGGATCCTCCTGGCGGGCATGGTATGTAAGCACAACTCATATAATAATCATAATAAACAAGATATGCAAACAATTACTGTGTCCGTTGTGTCGGTTCGCTCGCACGAACGGGAACGGAGGTGTCTGCTGAGGTGATCAAGTATTTAGGGGTTTCATATGCACGTGTCTCATTTAGTCGCATGCTCTAAGGAAAACGATAAACTGTTTGTTTAAGCTTTGGGGACACCCTCAGATCGTCGATATAATGGAGTGTTCGGGAAACAATCGTCGGCTTGTGATTGCCCTATGTTGTGGAATAATTGTTTATGCAGCGGATTGGCTGTAGCGATATCTTCATTATATCAAAGTCAACCATTATAGGTACAATTGTGTACTATTGTGTACTGCTCACAAAATATTTTGTTGGTTTTTGTTTTTGAATTGTTATTTGGAAAGTATTCAATGATTCAAATGTCTCGCCGAAATAAGATTTATAAGTGACACTTTGGTAAAGTTATATTATTATGTATGTTATTATTTTTTGTTATTATTATGTTTGTGGAAATAGTTTTCTTTAAGCCATTATTCTTCATTCTCGGTCACAAGCAGTACAGCACGATACTATCAGCAGTACATAACCACAGTTGCGCCACACGGACCGCCATCATCATTCGGCCTCTTTCCAGCGTGCAACTTAGAGCCAAAGCCGACACGGCGGTGGATAATAATTGTTTCTTCCCCCGGCCAATGCAACGGGGGCCCACCGACGTAACTCGACCTCTGTCTTTCTGTTTCTTGTATTTCGATTTCCGTCGATTCGTTACGCATCCAGCCCAGGTTAATAGTGGTGGTGGCTGATTCCATAAGGTTCCCCGATCTGCCGTTCTCTGCACACGAAATCATTTGTGCCAATCCTTCCACGCTAACGACGCGCAGCCATCGCCGCACCAAACTGTGGCTGTGTGGTGCTTCTCACCATCATTTTGACCTTTTCTCCGTGCGCGAGAAAAATGTGCGTTCAGGTCGGGGAGGGGAAATGCTCATTAAAGTATGGTCATTTACGTTTTTTACATGGTTTCACTGTCTGATGGTGCAGAAAATAAATTCTAGGAAAGATCGAACGTTGTATCTATTGCTGTGGAAAGCGCGAGTGATTGTGCAATATCACAAATGATATTTCGTACATCCTATCGCCGTTTTGTAACAGAACTTGCCAGAACGTTTCATCCCATGCTCAATCGAACTTAAACCGATCATTCAGCTCATCGCCCATACCACCGCACTGTAAATACATACATTAATGAAGGTTGAGCCGAAAAAAAAACGCATCCAACACCGTCCCGCGGTTGATTACATGTATGCAATATTAATAATAATTATTACGATGAAATTATTCCGCACCATTATTTTACCATCAGTTTGCTATCGACAACGGCACAACACACAACACACAGGAGAGGAAATCATGTCGGGGTAATGGTGTCGAATTCGATTGTACTGTTGCGCGTTTTTTTCGTTCTCCTGTTGTTTTTATTTCGATATTTCCTCCCGCCTTTTGAAGTGATGTGTTTTGATGTTTCGATTTCGAAATGAAATGAGACACACGGGCACAGGAAGGACGGATTGTAGGGAGGGAAGAGGTCGTTCATATCATAAATGAACATTATGATATCCTGCCACTCTCTCTCTTTCTCTCTTTCTCTCTCATCGATGATATGGTGTGGATCATAATCGACAAGAGCATCAAGCGCGCGTCTCCCCGACCAGTATGTCTCTCCACCGTGTTGCAGAGAACGAAGCAATACAGCCGTCAGGGAAGAAACAACTCCCGGCCAGTTTTCTGTTCCCCACAACCCCCTATTGCATCGCATCGGAATTAGCTCCGTTGCTGATGATGATTGTCATTCCAATTCCCAGCCCAGCTAACCCGGACCCACACCACCGGACCACCGCCACCAACCCATCGGGCAATTCGCATCGATTATGCATTTACAAAAATTGCACAAAATTACAAATTACAAACGTCGCGGTCGCGCGCGCGTCGGGCCGCGCTCGCTGCGGTAAGCTCCGGTATTCTCCCCCGGCCGGCCGGTTGATGATAGCAGTGAGTGACTGGCGCAACGCCGCCAAGAACAACAACGGAAGAAACGAAACCTTTGCCGATCCCGAGACCTCGGCAATGACATACTCTGCCACAGCCGCCGCTGTGTTTGGCTCACGGCGGCCGCTAGTGATAGGCACCGGGCGCACAGCTGATGGGTCAGCCGCGTGTTGTTGCACCAATCTGGCCATAAAGTGCTGCTTTACGGAAAACCGCAGGCGCAGCGAACGTAATGATAATAAATTTCCAGCCAAATGCGAATAATAAACCAATTTGTGATTTGTTAACGGTAATTTCATTACGGACGAAATTGACGCAGTTTTTTTTCCCGCGCTTCTTTCTATGGAGGAAGATGCGGCTATTGTAGCATTGTTGCTGGACAGTCTCACCTGGAGGTGCGCTATCAAGACGCCAGTGACTTACGGTTCTATTCCAAGCGTGGATCCAGTTCCAGACTTTCCTGGAGTTGAAGTTTGGCTGTGTTCGACGGCGTTCAAAGCCATTCGGTCACAAAGCGCGCTGTACACACGCCTAGTGCTGATTCACCTTGAGATAGCATTGGCCGACAAGGCACAAAACCGAGCAAGTGGTTCGCATCCGAGAAGAGATTACCATCGGATGTTGGTCAATGTCTCTTCTCTAATGCGCCGCACCGTCACCAGCACGCGAGCTTTGTGACGCGATCATTTTTGTTTTGGAAGCATTCGATCGGAACAACGCTCCGACCGGACACACTTTTGGACGTTTTAAGACCCCGAGCAGTTTTCTGCCATCGTTTGCTATTGGAAGGATTTTTCGTGGAAACGACTTATGGCAGGCGGGGGTGTGAAGAGGCTCCATGCCACCCTCGAAGCAACCCGGAACGCGTTTCGGGCCTTCGGAACCGAGGTCCACAACGCGAAACCCACCCGGCCAGAACGTGTTTGACCTCATTGTTTCGGATGACAAATGAGAACGTGCCTGTCATCGTCAGTCGGACCGAGATTTGGTGTGTGTGTGTGTGTGTGTGTGTGTGTGTGTGTGTGTTTGTGTGCTTGGGTGGAGGAAGTATTCGAAGCAAAAACTCTTAAAATCTTCACCTCTTTCTGGTGTACAACATTCCCCCCATTGGAAAATGGGAGAACTGAGTGTGCTTTTTTATGTTGACGTAAAAACTTTGTGGAGACCTTCGCACGACGTACGGTGAGACCGGTGGGACAAAGATGACCACGAAGAGGAGGACTCGGAGTGTTGGTGGCAGTATAAATAACACCGTTCAATCACTGGTGCTTTTGTCAGATGGTGTGGTCAGATCTTCGGCATTTGACCGGATCTAGAGCGTATGGGTTATAGGCGACAATTCAAGTTTAGTCTAATAACTAACTCAGTTGAAATGCAGTTCTAAACAAATTCCAAACAAGATTAAACCATCAACTTACTGCCGCAAATATCTTTAGAATAGGACTCAAGTCATAATTTAAAAGCTTGAAGGATGATTGCTATGTGAGTTGATTTAGATATTCCAAGAACTTGATGAATCTTGAATCTTTTATCCTGCTGGAATGTTGTTTTTGTTGCTGTTATTTTTGTATCTCATATGATCTGTGATATTCTCAAGAACATACATGCACGACATATGGGTCACAATGAAACGTTTTAAATCCTCATCACATAAATTTACGATTTTAGTTACTAACAATAAGGCACAACAGGAAGCGTTGCCATATGGTGGTTGCAGCACCCATCACAACCAAACGGTGTTTTCAAATAGAGACACGTAGCGGATAGCGGCCTACGTCAACGCTGGACCGCCTATCGAGACACGTGAAAGCAATCGCTGGATCGATAATGGAGGACAGTGCCGCTAGGGAAGAGAAACAACAAACTCGCACCGGAACTATCTCTCCCAGGACGGACAAATCGAATGCATCGATCGTTCGCCGCAGGTTCCAGGCAGCAAAAGCGGCATAACAAAAAAAACCACGTCAAAAATCTCCTTGCAGCTGTCAAAACTCATCATCGCTCGCGGGAAGCTTGCTTGCTTCAACGGAGTGGCTCACTGGCGAATTGCGACACGCCAAATCGCGGCGGACGGGGAAAAATATTTCCCGGCAAACGCGCGTAATTCACAACCCTGCCTTGTTGTCCAGTCGGGAGAACCGAAGCGGTAATGCCGAAGATTGCGATTGTCTTTGCGCGCGGAGTTTTGTGGTTTGTGGACGCAACCCGGCTCATTGCGAATTCAGGACTCGACACCGCCTGGTGCCTGGTGCCACCACAACACCATAAGACGCCGTGCGGACGGCCGGGCGGCAAATCGTCCTTTGAATTACCACCGGCCGCAACAAAATGTTGTTCCACCGTAGTGCTGCTGCTGCTGCCGCGAAGAATGAGAATACGGACCGACAGAAGAAAAGCAGCGAAAAAAAACCTCAGATAGGTGGCATTCGGTGTGATTCGATAATAAAACATCCATCCGCGGATGGACACATAGATATGCAATTTCGCTCCGAAGCGTTTCACCGCGCTGCGCGTCCAGCGCGCACACAGATGCAGTTCACGGCCAACGGTGCGGTGAAATATTAAACACGAAACATAATTACCACCACGCCTCAAATCGCCGTTTTATTTATCCTCTCGCGCGGTACCGATCGCGCCTCCCTCCGTTGGGCCGTTGGGCCAGGTTGTCATTGGCCTGTTGGAATGTGAAAGTATCATTCCGCCAGTTAATGGTGACCTCTTCCTTCTTCTTCGCTGCCGTGGCGAGGTGTGTGCGTGATCGATTTTGGGCGCAGGAGCACCGGTGCTTTATGCTGCTGCGTGGTGGCGTTCGGAAACCCCTGCGATCGATCGTGTACCGACGGAGTCGAATGGGATGTAATTGCGTAATCGCCGTCCGCATCATTATCATCCGCGGTCGCCGCCGTTGCGGTGCGGTGAAAATTTGGAATGTTTTCGTTGACCGATTTTAAACGATCGGCGAACCTGTGCGCCAATTAGGTAAAGTGGTGCGTTTAATTTTACAATGTTTGGTGAAGAATTTGGCGGTATGTTATTTGTGTATTGAAATCCGCGGAAGAATATTTTTAAACCCGATGTTTGATTCCATTCTCGTAAGTTTGACGTAAGGCAATTACACTCAAATAGACAATTATTGTGTGCTATGTTACAGTAAACATCTGTTGATAAATATATTTTCTGTAAAAATCGACTTTCGTACGACGGCTCTTGAGCTTTTTTTGATAGACTTTTCAAAACGGTTGCCCAACCATTTTCTAAGAGACAGCCTGATTTATATGTAAGAGGTTTTAGGTGACAAAATTACAGTATCTCGGCTTAGCCAACCTTTCTTCCAATGATTTCATATTGTTTACCTCTGTGTTGGATGTTTTCTTCCTTGTTTTACTTGCGATTTATGGTATGATTACTGGGGATATGTGACAATCGTTCTTAGAGGTGTTTCGTTTGGAAGATCACGCTGTTATTACAAAGCTCTTCAACATTTTGTTTATATAAACTATCCTTTTTGCAAGATTATACTCCAAAGCAAGCACAACAAATTCAAAATCTGCTGCTTTTAGCAACATAAGGAATTCTACTATAATATAAAAATTACACCTCATATGCCTATTCCAAGTCACGTCTAACGATAAACATTTCCTTGGAAGCAATCTTCTCTGCCGTCATCAATCCAGCAATTAGAAACATTTGACGTCATATACATCACACCCAATGTAATGACGGCATCGTTGTCGTGCAGGCAATTCCATAACGACACTAATGCCAAATCTGTTGCCTTCCAGCTTCCTTCCTGCACGAAACAGATCCAGTACCTTTTAATTGTCCGCAATTAATACGTGCGTCACTTGTCCGGTGTCTTTTGTCACTTGATGTTGATACGCCATCACTTGGGCGAACGTTTTCGTCATTGAACTTGATTGAGCCGACCGCGCTGCAGTGCATTCTAAAACAACACCCTCTGCCGACCGCTGTAGTCGTGACCTTCTCGGTTCTCCGTGTCGCCTTATCGCGAAATGCAACTGCACACTCACTTGCACGCTGGTGCATCGCTTCAACCACTACCACCACCACCAACATCGCCATAATGAAGAGGCACGTTCATTTGCCTCACCGTAAGGGAAAAACGAGTGTCCCCGGGTGTAATTGAATAATTTAAATTAAATAATGAACGGTGCGACTCCACCCGTCCGTCCTATACTGCCTGCTTGTTTCGGTGTGCTGCCACAATCAAATGGTGCTTCCGTCTTTAGAAAAAAAACACAAAACGAAATGCTCATTTCGGTGTTTATACGATTGCGAAATTCAAGTACGTTCAAGCTGTGGTCGAATCGTCAGTCCCTTTTTCTGCCAGTCGTAGCCAGCGAGTCACCTTTACCTCGGGAGTGCTTTGAAGCCGTCAGCAATTAATTGGTTAATTGTAGAACCGAGCAACGGAAACCGATTTTAACCTTGAAGCTACTTTTTTTCCGGCCACGGCCCTCCGGCGTAGGAATCTCTCCTCCCCGCTCGGCAAATAACTGACACGGCAGCAAGAGGTCCTCTGTGTGTGTGTTTTTTTGCTATTGCTCCTAACCCAAAGCGAGCAATAGCTGATGTTTTGGACATTTTAATTAAAGGTCTCATTGAAACAACACTCATTGCCACCGAAAATTTCCGTCCGGTTCAAGGTTGAAGGAACGTATTGATCACCTGATAAGAAAAAAGGGGTAGTTCGGGAAGGCATCAGCACCAGCACAGCGAGCAAGCCACCTCAAAAGGGGCTGTTGGCAAAGCGTGGAAAGCAGAAGCAGAGCAGAGCACAAGGACCAACATTAATTAGACGTAAAAAAGCACCTTCCCGCTTGGTCCGACTCTTTCCCCTCTGTCTTGCCGCAACACATTGTTCATTCATCATCGATTCAATTACCCACAAATTGCCCGCGAACTCCTCCATCTCACCCTGCAGGAGGCCCCGTTGCCCACACCCGGCCCAGCAACAACCACCATTAGTTCCATCGATTAGTTCTTTCGTGGTCCGGACGCCGGTTGCAAGCGGCCGGTTGGAACGTTTGCCGCTTCATTTAACCTGTCAATAGAATTTTTAAAACATTTTCTTGCTTGCCTCGATGTTTTGGTGGTCGGAATTTGGATGCATACAAAACGGAGAGAGGGAACGTAGAAAGTGAAATTAAGCTGGCAACCCTTAAATTGGCCCGAAAGCGTACAACATGAAGGTGAACAGCGCAACCAAGAGGAGCGAAAGAAAACGCCTTGAAAAAAGGACAGCGAGGATAGCTTAGCAGATGGAATGTGATGCGCTTTTTGTCTTCCTGGTGCCCGTGTCTCACTATCAATGCTGGAGAAACGTGTCCAATAAGCGTTCTAAACTCGACCATATCGTCTCTCCGAGAGCATGAGACCAGCTGTAATTAATTTGGAATTGCGCCCTCTACCTAGCCAGTGTTTCTGACGCGCACGGTTTGCTCAGCATAACGCCGTCTGACACCCTCGAGCCAGATCGTTGACGAGGGCAGCGCAAGGACGATGCAAAAGAGAGAGAGAGAGACAGCATGGACGGGCAGGAGGTCGTTCAGGTCAAGAGGCAACATAATCGATGCAATTTGCTACGCTTTTTTACGCACAATGCCTGCTCCCATATGGTCCGCATGTGGGAAACGCACCACGTCTAGACCACCAGCCACTCCCCCCGGTTAAGGTAGAACGAATCCGTTTTGGTGCGGTTTGCTGTCGAAATTGAAATGTTACCCCGGTGGTTTACATCGGCATGAAAGTTATCGCAAGCGAATGTATTTCTTGCTCAAGAAAAGTAACTCTATTGCACGTCATAATTCACTCCTTTTTCAGTGGAAAAAGCGGCCACATAACGTCGGGATCATATCCTTAAAAGTTCATAACAGCGATAACGCTGTGGTGCTGCGGGTCGTCTCTCCCCTTCCACCCACCAACGAGGCGGCCGGACCAACCGAAATTGGCGACTCCTTAGAAGAAATGATTAATTGCTTTTGCGCTAGCGCGCTACTGTCATCATTAATTCAGTTTGTTTTGTGTATTTTTGTTGGTATCTCCTTCTCTCTTTCTCTCGTTCGCATCGGAAAAACGGTTCATTATGCGCTCTTCTCACCGTTCCGGTAGGTGAGCATGAAGTTTGTCGTTTTTTTTTTGTTCCATATTTCTTTCCTCCTGTCCGAGGATACTACGACCAGGCACGGCGTATCCTTCGCACGTTTCCTTACGATATGAAGTTGGTGTGGTGTATAGTGTACAGGAACCTGGTCGCGACCTGGTTGCCGATCGGTTGTTTCTGTTTCTGTTCGAGTTCTTTTTTGCTGCTCTTGTTGTTGTTTGCGGTGGCGCATTTTTGCTCATTAAATTAGCACATTTATTTCTTTCGTCTCGCCGCAAAGCGCATAACTGCTGACGCTAAACCCGACGGCCCGACCACCACTCTGCTGGTGCACGCTCCGGCAACACGGTGTGTGTCGCATGTGTCGCTTTGCGTAAGTTTCACTCGACGCCGCGTGCACGAGGATACGATACGCGCGTAAACGTGCGCCCCGCCAAGTTGCAAGTAACCACCTTTTAAAAACCGATCCGCTCCGAAACCAACCACCCGGCCCGGCCTCGCGCACGGATGGGTTGCGAATTTTCATAATTAATACAATCGCCCCCTGGACGATGTGTCCTAATAAGCACTGTCGTCTGTCGGTATCCGGCTGCGTACTCCGGCGCTGCAGCCAAACCGGAGATGCACAGCGAAGGATGGGCGACAGCGGCACCGGATCGCGCCATATCCGGATGATTCCCTTTTTTGGGAACTGCAACAACCACTTGGCCGGTGGCTGGCGACCGGTGGGCTTGGCGCCGGGCGCGCACAGATTTTTCAGAGCGCGCTGTCTTCCTTTGGGGTGCCACTGTTCTAAGCGGGCTCGAGCTAAAAGATCAGCGTGCTCGGAACACACGCGACAAAATGAGAAGTGATAGGAAGCGTAATCTCAGTGCATAATCCTAGACATTTATGGCTTCCCGGAGCACCTTCCCCAATTACCCGTAGCAGTCAATCATCATTGGGCGTCTCGTATCTGCGTGTTGGTAAAGCCGTTTTGGTGACCGTGACCGTCAGGAGCGCGGCGGCTCACGATACCGAACATATGCTCGTTGGCATGTCTAGACCGATCGACCACCGTCGTTGTCGTCGTTGGTACATGTCTTTTTTCTTTCCACTCTAGAGGGGGTTCACTCGCCGACAAGAACACAAGGAAAAAAAGCAAACTGGTATCATAATTTCTAGTGTCGCGTGCTGGCGTCAGTTTAGCCACCCGTTAACGTCCTTACGAATCGGCGCACGAGCGTCTTGGTTGTATTCACTGGGCTTTAGGAGTGCGTATTCAGTTTGAAAGTTGCTTTCAATTCTTCTTGTTGCTCCAAAGATATGCATAAAAAGTATGTCACTGATTGGAGTTTTTTGGTCATTTTTAGTATTGTTATTTTTCAAGTTGAGTGTTATAATTTTCATTTGAGTGTTAAACGTAACACTAGAAAATATTAGATAATTTGAAAGATACTTCCTTTAAAACAAACATCCACCTTGCTTCTAGCATGATTTAAAAGGTGTTTACATAGATATTGTTTAAGAGATCCCAAAATGTTTGAAGGTAATTTCTTCAAAACAATAAATATGAAGAAAATGCTCTATTCCATCTGACTATTTTTTAAAAATCGGAGTGACTCCAGTAAATTACACAAGTTTTATTTTATATAATAATTATATGATTGTTTTTCCAATACGTTATGTGATAGCTTTCAAACAGGTTTCTTCAAGGTCATTAATACATTTGGGGTGAATCATAATTGATTTGAATTTCAATTAACAAACCGATTTAGGATCGGATGAAGTATACCATGGTCAACAACCATGTACAAACAAATAATTTGATTCTTTTGTATGCTTATACTAATGAACAATTATTACCCGCTTCTCGCTTCCAGGTCTGATGAGGATACATCCAGTGGTAACAAATACAACAGAATGGACGAGGACAACGTTCAGGACAAGGAGCGATTCGCCAGGTAAGCTCAGATCGAGATTTTCCATTGATCAGTGTACTGTCTTTTATGCCCTTTCCTCCGACGCAAACATCGTAAATTTTCTTCATTTTCCGCCTCTCTCACTCAATCCCCAACCTCTCCAAACCAAACTACATACAGTGAAGCAAATTGCGTGCATCAAAGACTGCGAAGAAATGATGCCGTTCCTCATTGTTGGTCGATTTGGGAAATTTTTGCGCCTTCGACTTGGTGTGTCTATTCGAGGAGAACGACCGGCCGTTTGCCAATGATGGTACAATTTAGTTAAATCTTTCCCGCTGTAGCTCTGAGGACGCGCGTCTGCCACCCGACGAGCACCTCAAATCGATGCGCGCGGCGGAACGCCGTAAAACCGGTCATTAAAATCACCTTTTTACGCAAGGATTCCGTATGGTTGCGATGTTTTTTTTTGTTGTTTTTCGTTGTTTTCCTTTCTGTTTTTTCCGTCGTCTCCTCACTTGAAGTCATGGTATCGGTACATTTCGATTTTTGTTTTGTTTTGTTTTGTATTTTTTTTGTTCGTGTCGAGATCATTAAATTTCCAATAAATCGCACATAATAATACCCAATCATTTCGCTGCCATCATGCGCCGCGCTGCGTTCCAGTGGGGCCATCTTCGCCGCGCAGAATGCACTTTTGCGCGGCCGAAATCCCGGTACCCGCGTGACAACGGAGCGGCAGGAATGCCTTTTTTTCGTCCCATCTCCTGGCGGCTGTCCTGGTCGTCCCTGCCGTGGTCACCACCGACCTCGCGAAACTCACTAATGATTATAACGACCTTTGCCGCGATCATTATGTGCTGCACAGATGCACCCGCGGTCCCGTGTGATGACACTACCGCGGCGCGTTACCGGTGGCATTAACCGACGAGAATGCACTTTATGGTTTGTGTGTCCCGCCCGGCGATCGATACCGCGCGCAAGCACCAGAACAGAGAGAGAGAGAGAGATGGAGAAAAAAGAATCTGTCAAAAAATAAACACGTTGACCCGCAAGTAACATGACACGGTACCGCTAAATTACACATCGTGTAGGAAGCAAAAACAGCCCCCAACTAAAACCGTTCCCTGTTTTGCTGCCCCATCTGCACCAACTTAGAGCAATGCGTGGTGCAGAAAATTGCATCGGCGAATTGGAATCGTCCCATCGATGCAGCCGATCGGTCAAAGGAAGGATGACAAAAAATGCATCTTCCACGAGACCGAACGAACGAACGAGCTTCCTCGGTGGAAAATTGAAACCGATCAAAAGCATCTCATTTGATGGATACCGAAGTGAAGAGGGGGTAGGTTGGTACGTAAGTACCTTCTGGCGTACGAAACACCGGGAGTCCACCGCAAACCGTTCCGCGACGGCATTTCCAATAAGTGTCCGTGTCGTTTGATTTTATTTCTCAATAATGTTTACATCTGTCCTTCTGGGTTGGGTTAGTGTTTTTTTTATTTCAATCTTTCTACCACCATGCACCGTGCTGCGGTTGGATGCTGTGTGTCCCCATTATTACCGAGCCATGCAACTGTCCCGTGGTTGAGTTTCGCTTCTGCACGACTCTCTGCTGCTTTCTGGCATTGATTGGACGAATTGGAACAGAAATGTAAAACAAAAACAAGCCGTATGATGCAGCTGAAAGTGACGTTTAATTTAAAATCAATCAATAAACGATAAACAAGCAGGCATGCAATCGTTCCTTTTGTTTTGAAGATCGATTGTACAGAAAAAATGTGATAATCGAGCAAAAGGAACTGTCCGAGGACTTTCATTTCACGTTTGAAGTGACAAACGCATCGACATCGGCGGTGTTGAAGTGATTTGTGCTAACTTGTTGAAGTGATTGGTGCACCTTAACAATGTTTTGCACACCAATTTCTAATGTCAATATTTTTTTTTTAAAGAACCTTGGTCTTGGTTGTTTTTATCAACAATCGAAAATGAAACTAACACATCTGTCAAATATTCCATTTGCTTAAGTATAGTTAATTATATTTCGTTGGTTGGTTATATTAGTTAATTATAATTGATTCCTGCAAATCATAGTGCAAATGATGTCATGTTCCAGGATAGCTAGGTTTGTTTTGTGTTTTAAAATGGCATTGCTTATTGTACTAAATATGTTGAGAAGCGTGCAAACGTGGACAAAATTAAGTACAATGTGTTCAACATCATCTTAATTAAAATCAAATATTTTAAAACATCCTTTAAGAAAATGAAAATGCTGTAAAGTTTAAAATTAAAGTGTCAATAGTTAAAAAGCAATAGAAATCGATAAAAACTGTCCTGCGATAGAATTAGACAGCAACCGGTGACGTGTTATACACACTGCGTTGTCACGAATATACGTCACCGTACGATGCCTGTTACCACGCCAACCGGCTCATTAAATGCTTCGTACGTTCGCGGTTTAAGTTCCGCGGCAGCGGCACGTTTCGCTGCTGATCCGCCCGGCCCGGTCACGAGTGTTTTTCATTCATTTGCAATTTTCATTCATTGAATTGAGTGGCGTTTGAGGAAAGGAAACGAGAAAACAGGCGAACAAGCCAAACTCCCTGATGCATCCTGATCTTAATTTCTGTGCCTTGGTCACGTAAGCGGCGCGGAGGCAAAATTACCCATTTTTTCGAGCAGGAAAGGAGTAAAGATTCACGCTGCCGCTCGTGGCGACCATCACCTTCCTCAACACGGCGTGCGCGCGCTCGAAGCGGGTGCGAGTAGAGTAGGAAGGGGGGTACCGCTTTTCCTCCTGATGGGGGCCGTGGTCACGTGCGGATGGTCGATTTATTTGAATTCACGATCAGTCAGTTCACTCAAACGCGTGGGGATCTGTGTTTTTGGGGACCGAAGGGAGCGAGCAAGACAAAAAAAAACACAAACACACACAAACACACGCGATTGCAGCGGCGGCGCGTGCCGCCGGTCAAGAATCAATTGCAATCACACCGTCTGTTGTCCTATTGCCGACATTGGTGCCGGTCAGGACACGGTTTGCTACGGAGGTGACTTCGTGCGTGCCATACCTTTTGCGTGACTCTCGCAGGTTACGCGCTTTAACTTTACAAAATCACGAACCATTCACACGCGCTGACACACGCGCGCGAGCGCTCGCTCGCGCTCTCTGGATGATTTTCTCAGGAACCTGCTCTTGTTGCTTCCTGCCGTTGTCTCTTGATGCTCAGAGGAGGTGCGTGAACGTTTAAAAGCCGTCGCCCAAAATTTGTCATGCGAACTGTTTCACACTTCTGCTGCGTCCTCTTCAGGTGCAGACGCTGCCACACGCGCGTAAACCGAGTGCGTGAGCCTTGCGATGACAAAATCATAACGTTTTGTTCGCTCGCTGGGAGAGCATCACACACACACATTCCCCGTGGCACGTTGCGTGCCGGAGGTTTCTTGTCGACGGGCGTTGAAGTCACTTGATGCAATAATATTATAAAAATAGGATTTATTTCCTGATTTTGTTAGTGTTTTTTTCAACCAGTATTTTATGTATTTTGTTATGTTTCATAAGAACCAAAAGAATAACTTGTATAAGCATTTACAAGTTGTTACAAGTATTGTTACAAGTTATTGTTACATTTTGTAACAATAACTTGTAACAATAAGCAATAATGACATTTTGGGGTTTTTTTATCATAAGGTATAAAATATTCATCAAAATTACGAGTATTATTCATCAAAAGGAGTGGATTTCCATTTTAAAATTGTTTAAATTTGATAAATTCTTTTAACTATTGTATCCGTAGCCGTCTCCCCGTCATTGACGATTAATTAACAATGAGAACGTCTAGGGAGGTCGTAAAGTGGAAATCGATTTGAGTCTACATCACAGAAGAAAAACACATTTTTATACTCTGCCCATGTTCTCTTATCTTGAGCACACATTATATTAACGCCAGTATGATGAAACATGATTACACGATTATATTCAAATTTGGTAAAATACAAACACCACCGTGACCTGGGCAAAGAACGCAGAGAAGAGCGAGCTGCCTGTTTATTCAAATTATAGCGGTCGCAACGCGCTTCCTGGTTGCGCTGAAATTATTTCATTTCGGCCATGTTCGACATTCCCGTGTTGCTGTTGATAGGCTGATCGGAAATTTGTTTATGTTTGCATACCCAACAGCACCGTACAACGGCGCTCCATTCGTCCCCGCTCCAATGGGTGAGCAGTGAGCTTTTTAAACCAACAAATTATTCCGACCCCAAATGGCGGGCAAAAATGTTCCCATTTCTTTTTAGGGATTCGAGCAAATTAAAGTAAATTACGGTACCGAGTTTAAAACACTCCCGAAGCAATCAGTGTGTGGAGCGCGGGGAGGAACGAGAGAGAGAGAGAGAGAGAGAGAGAGAGAGAGAGAGAGAGAGAGGGGCGAAACGATCAGTCAGTCAATTCAGCCTTGTGCCGGTACGACGGGAAGTAGGATAACAGAGAGAACAGGGCTGTTTTTCCTCCTTGTTTTCCCTCTCACTCCCCATCGTATGAGCGAGATCCGTCCAGCACCGTTGTCGAAGGCGACTGATAGCCTACACCGAGCAACCCGAGAGACCCGTGCAGATCGCCAACACGACGGAGAAAAAAGCGTCGTATATCGACCGGAAAGATAGTGATGTCGATACCTATAACATAAGAAATTACGCCAACCTACTAATTAGTTCTGCAGACGACCAGCGGCGACGACCGATGATGGTGGTGGTGGACGGTTCGGGTCGGGGATCGGCGGCCTTGTCTCGATCCCCGGGACAGCATTATGATGTGTGGTGGCGCGATAGGCGAACGGCGAGAAGGGCGCACCGTGTGAGAGAGGAACATAACGGATTGCCTAAGGCCACGCGAAACGCGGAATCTCTTCTCCTTGCGGAAGAATCTTCTGGAGCGTTTTTCTGTATGTTCGCATTCCAAGTTTCTCAACTCTTCGGCACGATCTTGAAGCAGCCTACAAGGTGTTTGTACAAAAAATGACCCCCTACAAAATATATGGGTGATATTCAGCAAAAAACAGCGTTGAAGATGCCTCCGAACGCGTGTGTGCTTACAGCAAAAAAAAACCTCACTGTGCTGAGCTTTGCTTTTGGACCCGCATATTTTAACCAGAGCGAACGTGACAACAGATCGATCAACAATCGATCGTCCTGATGATCGATCGTTCCGGAGTCGCCGATGACCGTGTCCGGTGACCGTAAAGCTCAACGCTACCGTCCGCATAAATATATCAATTTTCGACACCTTCCCTGAGCCTTGCAGGCTTGCCACTTTTCGCAGGGCTCTAGCCCGCGCGTACGTGGGGATATTTATTAGGAATCGATAAAAATGTACCATAAAAGTGTTATCGATTATCGTAATTACTATCATTTCCCGTACGGTGCTCGATGCTACCGTGTTTATTGGCCATATTGGAGGTAGCAGCGTGGTTTGCAGAAAAAAACCATACCATAAGAAAAAAATATGTCCACGGAAAAGCCCAACCAAAACTGCGCGTGAACAAGTTTTTGGTGTTGTTTTGCATCCCTTTTTTTTGGTTATGTAAAATATGTTTTGTATGAAAATGAAGCTGTTAGCGGCTGTTGGAGAGTCCGGCCGCATGTGAAGCGACGTTTTGGCAGGGAGATTTAATAATGATAATAAAATTAATGTTGTTATTGATTGATTGCGGTATCGATGCCCGATTAGTAGTTCGGAGCACGGGTGTTCGTTTGGCTTTCGATACACCTTTTTTGCACCATCGCATAGCGTAAGATTTTGTCCTACCTACCGTAGAATGGACGGATGGGTTTTTTTAGTTCAAAGTCGGGCAGCAAAAAGACCGTCATTACATTAAACATTACGGTTCAACCTAATGTCTGTTGATTTATGGCTTAAATCTATAATTTTCGACACTTTTGTGGTGGAAAATCTCAAAACCTGTTCGCGGGCCAGGATTTCAAAAAAATATATAATTCAGTCATTAAAAAACAGTGTCCTGAATAGTATCACATTTCATGGCACTGAAAGCAACGTAACGTTTCGAACAATGTTGTCTCGATCTCGTATAGAAACGTATTACAAGATACAATACGTAATTATAAAGAACATTTTTCAACCTATGAAATAATAGAATTGAAAACACAACCAGCTAATATTTTTACATTCATTTATTTTGTATTATTCGTTTATTTTAATACATTGTGCAATTGAATTGTTTATGATATTTATTCTGCCTCTGTTAATTTATCCTTCCAAATAGAACATTTGTTTTTGTTTGTTTTAATTCTACTGCGTTTTTAATCCTCCCCATCAAATTTATTTATCCGCTCGGTAACCTATTTGCTAAAGCAAAGAACGTTCCCTTGAACGATGACGTTGACAGCTATCATTATACAATTGTTCGAAATGATTGCTTTCGGGATTAAGGATAGCGAAGACACATTTTATCTGCTATTTATGCACCCGACACGAATTGGATTTGCTGTCTAATTATGACAGCCCCATTTGGAAACGAATCCCGAATCGACGCAAGCGATTGGTGGCTTCCGTGAACTGTTTCCGGCCGAACCCCTTTTTCGTGAGTTTGACAACACAAATACCCTAAATTTTAATAATTCCCGATCGTCTCCTTAATCCGAACGAAACGAAATCAAAATCCTTATTACGGTTTGATTGAGTGTCAGCTAGCATGAAAATGTAACCAACGCTGAACGCCTCGCCAAAGTTCCGGGGCGCGTGTTTTATACATGCTTCCGATTATAATCCACTTGCCTCACGTCGGGAGCCAGACGAGTAGCGAATAGTAGATTTTTGTTCTTCATTCTTGCTTTTTTTCCTGCACACCATTATGGAGTGCTGCATTAATCAAGCCAATCATCGATCGCCGTACTGTCTTATGTAGCCAAATTTACAACTTCTGGCTCGTCTGCTTGTAAAATCGTTCCGGCCCGACCGACCAGAGCCCACGGGCACCACCGCGCATCATGTTCGTTTTTATCACCCCGGGTAAATTATACAAATTCAATTACGAATCCCCTTAATTTGTGCGCCCATACCGATTGTTGGAGACATTGATTGCGGCACCGGTCGTCCGACGGAGCGTGTGCGTGTGAGCAATTGGTGCGGTGCAATTGCAATAATGCAGTTTACCCGCGGTCCGTGGATGCCGGATAATTGACGTTGATAATACAATCAAGGGTGTATGGTCAAGACAAAAAATCTTCCACACACCACATACACAGCCCTGAAATCAGCCGGAATCGAATCAAAGAAATCGCACGTTTCATAAAGGTCGCCCTCTGCACAAACAAATACACCTCTCAGAACAACGGGCTGTGGAGACACGGAAAGATACATTAAAGTACCGAACGCGTCTTGCGCAACCTCGATAACAGTGCTCGTAATTAATTGATAATGGTATGAGTTGTTTATAAAAGCCTCCTTTCGTAATGGTAATGCTAATTAGCAGGTTTATACACACGCGCTTCCCTCCTTCAACGGTGGAGTGCTGGTAATATCATTTTTTAATGTCTTCCCAATCGAGACATTCGTACAGAGCCGGCGCAAAGACTGGTAGCCCCCACAGGACACAGTCCCGAAGCCCGTTCTTCCAGCGATGGTGATGCGCGCGCTATATGAAATCATCTCCCGCTCTCCGTGTACGCGTATGTCGCTGTTGGTTTGTTGTTTACGGTGGCCCTGGACCCTCGGGGCACTTCATTCGCTAATTGCTACTTTAAATCGCACCGGATGAAATGAACTGTTGAAATCAGTGTTTTTCTGCAGGCTTCCCTCACTCGCGGGACCGTTTTTTGATGAACGTTTGCAGCTCATTTCTTCGGGTCTCCGCGCGTGGTAAACGCCCGATAATCGTACGGAACGCCGAACCCTCAGAACCACCCTGCGTTTTTGTCTGCCTGCTCGGGTCTCAACCACAAAAACGCACCTCGGTCGCGCGATTTAACGAAGAACTTTTTTCGGTTACCGAACTCGACAGAACATTTCTTTAGTACTACCGAACAAAAGCACAATCTACATCATGCCACAGCGAAGAAGAAAAAAACAAAATCGTCGAACCGCCGGAACGGGTCCGGTGTGTAGGTCTTGGAGACCTTTTTGTCGATCATTTCGGAATACGAATTACCCCCGCAGCGAAACCGATTTCGTCCGGCCGCGTTCGTTGCGGGCTCCACCGTGCGCTTGTAATGATAGCCGGTAATTACGGTATGATCCGGTGCGCAGAGGGCGCAGGGGATCCCCGGGATGACGTACCGTGGCAAAACGGGGGATATGTGTACGTGTATAATTAGCATGAAATAAGAATTTCCTACGCTCCGCTCTCTACGCACCGTCAAACCCTCGCTACCCGCCCGGGAGAAACAGGACTGGCCATGTCAACCACGCGAAGAACTGGCTGCTCATCAGCGCCGGGCTCAATTTTTGTGGTTCTGGTTTGATTCAACTGCAGCCCACTTTTTCGAAGCTCCAAGCGACGAACCCCTTTTTTCGAAAAAAATATCAGATTGAAAACACCGAAAATCGACACCCGGAGCACGGCCGATAAGCGAAACGAGGCGAGATAAACTTCCACTGCTCCTGCGATCGGTTCGTCTGATTGTTTTCGCCCAACTCGGTTCCGATAACTGCCCGCAAAACAAATCAATCAATCAACTACACCTGCATTATTAGCATTGATCGCTCGGCGAATTGTGCACAACGAAACGGCAGCAGCAGCAACTTGGACCTGCTTGAAGCAGGTTGGATGTTGTTGTATTAAAAGCACCTCCGCGCCATGCTCCAAGACGATGGATAGACAGTTTGATATAGTAGTAGTAGTGCGCAGTAGTGTGGAACGAAGAAACACGAGGGAAACACCGATTATGTGAGGCGAGATTGTTTTAAATAGTTCGGTTAGCTAACTGCTGGAGAGCAACCAAATTAAATAACCCTTCTGTAGCGGCTCCCAACCAGCAAAGCCGGCTGGGTTGGCTTGTGGAGTCTCCAAACCAGAAAAAATAACTCACCAACAATCCACCGAAACATTATGGATAGAACCATCGCTGGAAGGTGGATGAAGCGCTTCATTAAAACTTCTTTTGCCCAGCAAAACTCATCAAAACGTCATGTTTACATGTTTGCAAGCCCCCTTCAAGCACCCTCACTCTCGGCGCACCTCACTTTCCTCGGCTGGAGCGCTCGGAAACTGTATCGAAGATTTGGGAACGGCGAACGGCTGGGCCGAATTAACAAGCCACCGCCAGCAACAATCTTTCCTTCGAGGGAAATAGCACCGGAGCCCGACAAACTGCGCCGGCGGATGATGGCCGCCGCCACAACATTGAAACGCGAAGGCTTCGGCGCTCCTCGGCGGGCGCTTCGTAGAGGGAACGCAAATATAATAAGATAATAATCGACTTCGAACAGAAAATTATTGACAGATTTTTGAAGAACACACCTATACTTAAGGGAGGAAAAAATTTCCATTCCTTAGTTTTTCCTCCTAGCGATGGTTGTACTTCCCTGATGGTCGCGGTTGAGTGGTGCCGTCCGTGGCCACCGGAGGTAGAGGAGGTAGCAAAATTGTTGAACCCCTCTGTGACGATCAAAAGGGGGCAGCGAGGCACGGGAGATGGAAGTCAATTCAATCGTCAAAGTTTCGACAGCCAAAACATAGACCCTGGCCGTCGTCGGAACGTTCGGTGCGGTGTGATTTTTATTCTTCCCTTTGCTGTCTCAGTAATCTTCCAGACATTATCAAACGTGTATTTTAAAACAATGTTTTCATTGCATTAAAACAAAATGCTGTGAATGAGATACCATTTTCTATTTGTTGATTGAAATTCTCACTAATATCGAGTTAGTCTGAATATTTTAATGTTTGCTCATATTTAACAAAATATTCATCGACATATAGAGTATTCTGTTTTTCAAAGTATGGGAAAAACAATTACCAAACTTTCACATTTGAATTTGACGGAAATAGTTAATGTATCAACTAACATAGCATAACTAATTGTTAAAATCTAACTTTTCTACTATCACACGGAGACCTACATTCCTTAGAAATTTTACATTGAAATAAATACATTGAAATATGGAGAATTACATTGTGGTTTTAAATTTCGTAGGATATCATTGAAAACCAAACATTCTCATCAAAGTCAAAGTATTCTTCAGAACAGTTCCGTCGGCTTCCATCTTAGGGAGACTTCACTGCCTTTTTTGTTATTACAATTTATTTCTCGTTTGTTGAATACAACGTGTAACAAAACCAATTTCAATTATATCAACGTTATCATTAGAGCCATAATATCCGACCAATTAAAGCTTCCCGTCCCGAGGCCCATTTCTTCGCACCTACCTTCTTCACCGCGTTATGAATCGAATCGTACAAATATCGACGAAATTGACGAATTCCTGTGAAGAACAGAACCACCTCTCGCAAAGGAGGCCGCCCTGATTTGGTTGAGGCGCGGCTAAGAAAATTCCGTGGCAACTTTCTGCTACAGTTTCACGGAAACCGAAACAAAGGGCATCGAATTTGACATGAATCCAATTTTTCAGACATCAATCCCAATTATACTTGATTTTTTTCCTTGTTGTGTGTGTGAGTGTGTTGCCTCATTTCCTAACCCTATCTTCAGCCTCATCCAAGCGTGTAGCGCTGGCCTCGAAAAAAAAGGCATATCGCGTGTGGATTGAGCTGCCGACGACGACGATGACGACTGCTGCTGCTGCTGCTGCCGTTCCTCTAGTTACGGTTCGGAAAAGCAGACTCCGCTCGTCCGCCATTAGAACAACCGGCACCGGATGGCGGTGCCAACCGAATTTTCGGTGATCGGCGAACAAAAACTCGACCGAACCGAACGCACGGGGCGGGAGCGAAAAACAACAACACAGAAATAGGCATAACAGCTCATAATAATAACGATAATCACGGCAAATTGTCAGGGATTAGAAACCTTTTAAAAGACCGGTGCACCGCCCTCTCCGGTTGCTGCCGCCCCCGGTCGTGTTCACGGGCTACCGCGCCCGTGCTGCGGCCACCATCCGAAGCACTAACTAACCATTATTATATGATCCGTTCGGTCGGTTGCAGCACTCAAAATCGATCCCTGTTCCCACCCGACCCAGCAGGCGAGATCGCACTGTCGCGCGGGGAAAGAGCACCGGCGGCAACAAGCGACGAACCTTTTTCGGTGGGATTCAAATGCGAGCTTTTCGGTGCGAAGGGCGCACCCCGATGGTGGTGGAGCGTTTTCATGTTGTTGTTTCTATAAATGTGGATCGCGTTGCCGCGCCCCTCTTTGCCCTCGGTATCGGGGCTACTGTACTACGGGCTACGAGCTTCGGTTCATCTTTGTTTTGTGGCGATAATTTTTGCAAACAATCTTTTCTGTCACTATTTCTGCACCGACGGACCGTGTGATCTAACCGCGGGAAGTGTTTTCGCGGATTGATTTAAATGGAAACTGTAAGTGAACCTTAAGCGAAAACGTGGAAGACAAAAAAACCGCAACCGATAATCAAATCGGTCGGGATGGAAGGTCGTACAGTTGGGACAATCATAATTGCTAAATTATAGATAATTGCTCGGGTCAAAAAATGAATATAAATGTGGGAGCTGATGTGTGTGCGTCGTTCCGGTACCGCGGTACCGACGATTCCTTTGTCTATTTGAATGCCTGTATACGTTGTTGCGCTGTTTTTTTTTTCTTTTGATTATTTATTCTGATTTTTTCATGCCAGTTTTCAACTTTATGTTCTGTTCCTTAAAACTGAATGAATGAAACATGCATATAAAGCGAAGATAGAGCCAACTTATTATGATATCATATCTGAAACTAATTTCTCTAATGGTAGATGTCACCGTCTGACATGGTTTGCACTGATGATAAGAAAAGAAATACAATTTTGTTAATGATAACAACGAAAAAGTTATAAGACACACCGGAGACAGTTTAACAGACGGACGAGGCGAAACGAAATTGGAAAATCAGAACGGCAGCAGCACTAAAACGTGGTGCCACAGGAAGGCTCCAAAGAACTCGGAACCACCACAAACGCGAAACAAGGAAGCAAGTTTTGCCAAACAAATCGTACGATAAGCGTATGGAATAAAACTAATCATCATAATACGGAGGGAAACAAGCTGGGGAAGCTAAAGTTTTTTGTTTTGCCCTCCCTGAGACGGGGGTGCCAATTATAATAATTTGGCCGAACCAACGAAAACAAGCTGTCCGAGGCCTTTGGGCTTTTTTAAAACAAAAACAAAACCACCGACAATCAGCACACCGAAAACGTTGTGCCTAGCTTGTGCGAAGATATTCGACGAATCTTGTTTTAGGTTTTTTGAGTTTCGTCTAATCCTTCTTCAACTCCAAAGGCATTTTATAACTGAGCTGCAGCCGTTTGCCTGCACTCTCTTTCTTTCTCTCTCCCTCGGCTCAGTTCCAGTGACTTGACGAAGGCGTGTGATTCCTGTCTTGTACCGTTGAAGGGGCCGCCGACTTAAGGTTTATCCTTTCCTGATCTGTTAGTTTTGAAGTTTGTTTGGCGCCCTACTGACGTACGGTGGAACCACCTCCTACTGGGCAATGGATCGGCCCAAGAACGCCCCAACAAGGAAAAGGCGCTACTGTGTTGAGGGATTAAACACGCGGCCGTCTTTGCCGCTCCGTACGCCGGATTATGTTTTGTCTCGTTTGCTCGGTTTCATTTCATTCGCTGCCGACTGTCCGTGTATATATGTATGTGTAAATAACTGGATGAATTTTTGAACGTTAACACCATATTCTAATGGAGATTGACATGGGAGTGAGCGCTAAATTAAGGACACTAATGCACTCACATTTTATCATATCATTTCGAGAGAATTCTGGGACATGAAATTGTGTTTAAAAATATGTACCAGATTAATCAAAATTGTCTTACCTGCTAGTAAGTCAATTGGTCGTTGAATATCTTCACAAGTTATATGCGTATGTTATCCAAACGGGACTAATAGTGATACTAGCACTCTCCTTGCTAAATTGTGATCGTTCTTCTGTAGATGGATCAAACTTTTGGAGGAAAAGTTTGCAATTTGAAATCTCTTTTATTTTATTTTTAAACTTAAAAAAACTTGATCTTGTATATCTGTTATACGGAACTGTATGGCTGATTCATAGTTTAAAAAATATTACCCATATATATTCAGCAGATTTAAAAAAATGAGACCATTTTTGGACTCGTATCGTAATATTTTCGTTCATAATATTTTTAAAGCTTCATATGTGGTACGGAATTTCAATCCCTCACCTGAAGGAAGACTCGAAGGAGCATTCGTATCCTTTCGTTTCCATTCGCCAACCGTGCACCGCAGCACACTCACATGTCTGGCATCTGTTCCATTTCGGAAACTAGTCGACATTTCGTTTCGTCTGATCCCACCCCACAACATGCTGCCTGCCTGGCTGGTACGTCAAAGCGATTTATTCTCGCACAGCTCATACGGTGGCGTTCGCGCCGGTCCGAATCCGGACGCTGTAATAATAATAATAATGGTAACTTCTCACAGGTGATTTATGATTACCTTTCTCCGACTGGCAGCCACGTCGGGGTTGGGCGGGATGAAGGGTGTTCGAAACAGTAGGGAAAAGATTTTCCAAAGGTTTCGGTACGAAATTGGTTTGCCGCGCTTAGCTCGAACCACCCTCGCGCGCGCTTTTTACCTTTCCCCGAGTCTGATACCGAAACCCGGGGAGTTAGCAAAACCGAGCGGTAAATAAGAAAAAGCAACATTTTGAAATAGAATCTCGCTGCTGCTGCTGATGCTCCGAACCTCTGCGGCTCACCGTGGCGGACGATGGGAAACTACAGCACTCGACTCGACAAGCGGCAGTCGCGCGGAGGACGAGCTACAAGGACTTGCTTTTCATCTCCATCTGCGTCCACAATCCTGCCGCACAGCAGCAACCACCGACCGACGTTTGGAGTGGAATGGAAGCGATTTCACATGGCAACATTCGCTACATTTCCCATGCCCCGTCTATCTCCCTTTCTCTCTCACACACTCTCCCGGTTTGCGTGGCGCAGCCACGGCGTTACACGACACAACGGCGAGGCTCTATGCGTTTTTCTCTTGTTTGGCCACATATTCCCTCACATACTGCCGCCGCCCGGGGCCGCGGGGCGAGCCGGTCGCAAACGACTTCGATTTTCCAACTCTTTCTGCCCCCCGGGCAGAAAGAAAGGAATCCGATTCTTTCGGTTCTCCGTTGGGCGCGCGGAAGAAGATACGGCCGGGCCGGGGTAAAAAATATGGGAAACTTTCCTATGGTCGGTGAAAATTTATGTTACTCTAAAAGTAAATTGCACTCACTGGTTTTATATCGTTTTGTTCTGGTGCTGCTGCTGTTGCAACGGTCCTGCCGTGCGCAGGACAGGCGGGTGGAAATTCCGTACTGGTGGGATGCATCGGTGGAAGCAGCGAAAGCAGCTCGATTCGATGCACAAATCGCGTTCACAATTGGAGGGAACTGTGGGTGGGTGGTGTGTGCAGTTTCCACGCTTTTCCTCCCGTCGTACAACGTCATTCCTAGCACACACACACACATACACTCCACGAAAAGGTAATCGGAATATCAACTGAACAATGGATTTTTTTATGGTGAATGAGAAAAAAACACAACCGAAACGATAATAATAAAACTGCAAAGATGGCGACTGCAAGACTCGTGGTCCTACCAGAGAGAAGCAGAAACAGAAAAAATCAATGTCCATGTAGGAGCAGGCTCCCACCTCCGCGCTCTGCACGGTGTGGCTCATTCTTTTCGCGAAACATACTCTCGAAACTGCTCCACATAAACCTACAAAAACCGCTTGTAAATCAAAGTGTTCCCGTGATCCATAGGCAATGCATTATTTACGTTCCGTTTGTTCGATATGTTGGCGGAACGTTGTTCATTTTGGTAGACGAAAACGTTTGCAAACTGTCACAGTATAGGCAACAAGATCGTCGACTGATCAGAGTTTGTGTGGTGAGAGTAAAGCATCGAACCGAGACCTCGAGCTCTCCCGTTCCCAGAGCTCCACATTAGCTGATGCAAACGCACGGAATACGCAGATTATGCACGCGCGCACACTCTCTGGACCACTTTTCTCATGGAATGATTCACCATCTCATCCTGGATTATTTGTGTGTTACCTTCGGATTTTTTTTATCGCTTGCTGAACCAAGCTCCTCCAGTCCATAGCGTTCCACAGCCGCACGTTGGGGCAACTGAACCAGTTTAGTTCGCACTCATTCCCGCACCGCCGAACCGGCGAAGCCAGGGTCTGCTTTAGGATATCATCATTTGGGGTCCGGCAATTGTTATACGGTCCCCCTTCGTTGAGCGTGCGCACAGGGAGTCCGAGACCTGAAGTGGCTCACAAATGGTGGTCAGTTACAGCGCAGTCGTGACTAAAGTTTAAGTAGAGAATAAGATAAACTCCCAGGGCGTAGCGAGGCCCTGGGACCAGGGAGAGGGTTTGGAAATGCGTTCGACAGCAGAAACGGCGCGGGATTTTGTTTTTCGCTCGCGTCGCTGTATCTTTTCGATTTCCCACCGCGCCCGGGCTGCTGCTGCCGGACGCAACATCAACGATCGCGGAGAGAAGAAGGTGGTCGATTCGAAAGCGGACGAGGGCGCGCGTCTGCTGTGGTCTGTGCTAAGCAAAACCGTGAAACGACCGGGCAAGAACGCGCAACGTCGGACCAAACTCACACCGGCGGTGGTCACTCTTAGATCCAGCGGCGAGATATGATTTGCCGATGTTGTTGTTATGATGCACTGTAAAGCAAACAACGTGAAAGCGGCTTGTTGTGCCTCGGACACATAACGCTATATGCCTTTGGGGCAAGCAAAACTTGCCGGTGAGATATGTCGTGGAGACAAACGCCTGTAAAGAGATTCTTGGACCACACTCAATAGCTTTACCGGTGATACTGGGGTGTCTATTCGCCGGTACAGTTCGACGAACTTATCGGTTTTCAATTGTTCTTTTTAGCTCTTTTCATCAGCGTATCGAAATCTTGTTCCATAAATAAATTAGACTTAAAATGTTGTTCTTCCATTTCCATAACCAAACTTAACAGTGACGTTAGCCGAAGTGGAATATGTAGCATTAAATATTCGGACAAAAATACGCAAAATGTATGTTTATAGAGAACGAAGATGTGCAGCCTTCCTTTGCACTGAGTACAACTCGTTCGTGCCAGCAAAATAAATGGAGAACATCGTCTCGGCTGGGAACCTGGCTAGCTTGGCTAGTCTCTTCATATTTCACAATTGTCGTCAACATTTTACTGAAGATTTTTACACATATTTAAGAGTTGTTTACTTTCACCAACATACTTCAACCCCTACATTCGAAGCTTCTCACACCAAAAATCCAAAGCGAAAGAAACACTTTTCTTCTCGCCACAGCATGAACTGTGAGCGACTGATCGTACGTCATGTGGACAGGATGCCAGTTTGCTTTCTCACCCTGCTCAGCAAACAACAAAGCGATCGGTACAATTTCTCTCCCACACTCGACGTGTCTTAACGAACGGAAATCGCTTAATCACTGTGGGACACCCCCCTGTTTTTGGACACCAGCGGGGTTGAAAATGATCCACCGGAGCTTGACGTGTTGTAATTTCGAAGCAATTTTAATACGCTCCACTTCTACGAAGGGAGGAGGTTGGGCGTGCGCGCAGTGTTGGAGATTAATCGAATCGTTATTAATTAACTGATTAGCGATTGGAGTAAAAATCGTGATCGGGGCGTACGCTTGACCGCGCAGAGAATAGTGAAAGTGGTCATTCTTTTTTTTCTGCACGCGGTGTACGGCGATTATTTATTACGTTTTCAGTTATGTATTGAATAGGATATCAAACAAGAGCTTGGAAACATGTTCTAATTTGAGTTTGTTATTATTTTATTTATTTATGTACTCCTCCACTTGATGTCACGTTCACGTGTAGATAGTACATCTCTACAGAACTCAACACGTGTCCGTAAACGTAAAGCAAGCAGCGACATTGTTGTTTAGTTACGACTGCTAGCCACATCCATTGCATGATCTGTTCCAGCGTAATTAACCAGCACATTGCTGTACATCTTTCAGCTACTGCAAAAGGACACTTTGGTCCGGGGTTTTCTCATTGACACTTGCACCGCAGGCTAAACCTCCCCCCCACCTCCGGATTCTGGATTGTCCCAATTACAAAGATATTTCTGGATTGTCAATTAGGGTATCACTTTTCAATCTTGTACGCGAACTTTGCTACTGCGGCTACTGCTAGGGGTATAAGCGCCCTTGAGAACAGCACAAACACTCGGAAGACCCTACAGCTTCCCGAGAAATCGGTTCAATCTGTGCTGGCGAAATGTGTGCGCTGTTTTTGCCGCTTATGCGCGAACCAAAACGGACCAAACGTTCGCGCGTCAGGTACGACCGGTGGACGACGGTGCATGCTGTAAACATGCTGTCAGCGTACGTAGGAACGTATGGAGCACACCATACACACACACCCCGTGGAGCATATGTTCCGGCCGTGTCCCGTGTCGCAAAGGTCGTCGATAATATGTGATCGCGCACTTTTGTCCACCCTCGCCCGTTTCCCGACGGCGTCGAAGTGTCGATGGGCGAGATTTTTGCGAGATTTTCTCGGCGTTCTTTCTTCGCGCGCGTACGGACGCGCGCGCGCGCGACACGCGGGGAAAGACAAACAAAGAGTCGCGAATGTGTTACAATTTATGCATGCCCCAGCTAGGCGGAATAAATTTGCAAGTAGCCTTGCGGCGGCCATTCTTGCTCTTCCCGCGCACCGTTTTCGTTCTTCTTCTGGCAGCTTTCGGTTCCACGGCGAGGGACACGCGCACAAAACTTCTCACACAAATGTCCGCCCTCGCGCTGCGCTACGCGTTCCCAGCGTTTCTGGAAACCGGCCGGAATCTGCTAGGTTTTGATCGTTCGGTTTGCGAGCAGTTCATTCACCAGACGAGGGAAGGCCCTCTTGTTTGTGCGCATCGTTTGCACCTTTTTCAGAACCTCAGGCTTTTGGATGCATCCCATCGAGTCCCGTGGTCTCAAGTTAGAGTCTGTGGAACGCGACACTCCAGCAACAACACTGTAAGCGGAAAGGAAGGCGAAAAAATCAACTGATAAAAATGCATCCACAGCAACGGCGCGGCGCAATTGTACTAGATGAACGGGCTGGTCTGGTGTTGCGCACCAGTGTACGTGGTGTTGCGTTCTTAAGAGCCTACAAAAAGCCGATGGTTGCAGCAGAACCCCTTCCGGTGTCCATGACACATCGAGGTGAAGCATGTGCGAACTGCATGCAATGAAGAGCTCTGGCTGTACTGTTTCATCTTGTTGAATTCGTCGGAAGTTATTAGTGTGGAAAATTTAATGTTCAAACAGTAACACTAGCTAGAACGATACCTCTAAGATATGTTCAGTTTAACTTGACAGCAGATGGTTCTGTTATTTTGTATTATTTACTGGACTAATATCAAAACTAGAAAAATCTTTAAAATAATCAAATCCTGCCGTCATACCGTCGTCAAGCTTTTGCAAGAATCATTTACACAGAGTTTCCGCTTTTTATGTATAGACCTTTTTACTTTGCGAAAGCCCACGATAGTATCCCACAAAATCAGCGTGGAACAAATGAAACCATAAAATGAATAGCAACACAGGAAACTAGTTCCCAGAACAACAATAACCAAAAACATTTGTATACGTATTTTCAAAACCATGACCCAAAGTTATGGTGCTCATTGCAGGCAAAATAGCTAGTCCACATATCTAGCCACAAAGTTGTACATTTAAATATTGTAACCCCTTCTACCTCATATTCGACTCGATTTTACATCACTGTTGTCACCTGCTGGTAGCAGCTCTAATTTCTGCCTTACAGCCAGTATATTCGTCATTCCATGGTACTCCGGAGAGTACGGACTTCCCGGCTTTCGGCGCAATGCTTTATTGCTACTTACAGCGGGTCATAATCCCGCGTCTTGCCGCGTCTTATCAATGCATTAGAAGCAGCGCCAGGGGACCAGTGAGGATATTTGATGGCTACCCAGTCCCTCATATACACCGGCGTGACCGGAAAAAGGGTGTTGCAACAATAAAACACTGGCTAATGTGTGTGTGTGCCCGCTGCTAACGAGCACACTGGTTTCTAGCAGCAGCAAACATTAGCAGAGCGGGTCTCACCACGCGCTCACCAGTAGTATAAACCACCTTTTTGCCCCGTCCCACCAACATGGAACGGTGGGGGCCGGGTCCGTTTTATCATCATCATGATATGCTGTTCCTGGCTGGCATAGTCGCCAGCGTTACTATTCCTTACGAGCCGCATAACGACGACGTCGGCGTCGTCTCCACATCCTTCGCCGCTCGGACGCGGGGTACCGCGTCATCAACTGCTGAAGACACGACACGACCGGGGCATGTGTTGGCTGGCAGCCCGACGCGCCTCTCACCCGTCCGTCATCGACGCAAAAACCGTTCTAATTAAAGTTTATGCTACCTACAGACTTTGCTTTTAATTACTCTTTGATTACTTCGAACTGGCTTTTTCCCATCGGGTGCGCGTTTCGTACGAGTTTTTCCCACCCCGCGTACAGTGTTGGTTCCCAGTTTTGGTTCGAGCAAAATCAGATCAAATTCAGTCCGCTTTCTACTACCTCTAAAGCACAGCTACCTCTGTGTGGCATGCGGGGGTTATAACAAGGAAAAGTAATGATCCGCTGTGCTCGCTTTCGTAACGCACACAATTTTTAACAACCTGCTCCTTCCATGAAGCGTATGTGCGTATGTTATATTAGAAACTCATTACTTTTTAAAAGCCTCTAACAACAGTGCCTTAATGTCATAATTCATCAGCTTCTTCAGTTGGCAATGAAAATGCTGTATTTACGACTAATGTTCAACGTGAACTAGATTTAAAATATTTATTAATATGTGAATAAAATGGGAAGAAATGAGACTCTAGTCTGTAGCTAGAGTTTACCTGTAGCTAGAGTTATCTCTAGTTATTGTTCAGCAACGTGCTCCCGAAGTTATGCTACCATCCGTGGTGCATTCCAGTCCTTACGGAACGTCCATGCACGCTCACGGAACGATAATAAGCAACTAATTAATGTTGTAGTTTGAGAGCGTGGCCAAACTTCGACCCCCCCAATGTGTTCATCATCCTTTCACGACGGCTCACGACTTTAAAGTTCGACTGCGATGGGTAAACTCTTGATAACCTGAGCAAATCCTGAGCTTCATGCGTCCAATCCGAACTCCTCAACTCCTGTAGTGTAGACATAATTCAGCTGTCCAGGAGCAGGCAGGACGCCAAATTGGGCTTGACCTGTCGGTCAAATGTGGAATTATTGCGCACATGCTTTGCAATTTGCGCTGCTGACATTTAGGCTAACGAGCAGCTCGTGAGGCGAGGGAATATCCATGCACCGGGCCATGATAATCGGCCCAGGAAATGAGGTGTCAAAATAAAAATCCTCTCCCGGTGAAGTCTCTAACAACCGTGTTTTTCGGAAGGGAACATCGGATCTGTGACCCAAGACGTGTGACCGAACATTGCGTAAATGGGCTACGAAGTAAATTGGCTTTTTCTGTCAAGTTTGCCCATTCCGTGGGTTAATGGTTTCACCTTTGGAAGTGCGTCGAAAACTAACCCCATCGTTGTCCAAAGCAACCCAATTTATGATGCCTCCGGTGCCATGACAAGGTGTGTGTGTGTGAGGTGTTCAATTAGCATCAAAGCCAGCGTAAGGAACGTGGATCCTGCTAAAAGGTTACAGGATTTTCAACGTTTATCGACAGCGTAGCGTGCTTAGGGAAGGAGTTTCTTTGAGGCAAAGAAGTGTCAAGTTGACATGTTCTCGACTTAAAAATTACTCCCAATAGAAGATATAACCTCATCACCACCTCCATCGTCGCTGGGATAAAGGCCTAACGAGATACCTGTTCTGCCAACAGCGCTAATAAAGTTTCGACAGCTCGATGGCCTGATGGCACTCCAACGAAGAAAAGGTAGCTGTTCTGTGCGGTTCGCCAAAAATCATTTAACAACCACTTTAATACAAACGACTACCACCCGACAACGTCCATTCATCCGGAAGTTCTCCCAAAGCTCAAATATCGTTACATTTACCCTGCGTGACACGTGGATCTTCGCTTCGGTGGGAACTTTGTGCCATCCTCGAGTGAAGCTATCAACGTTCGCAATTAATAATCTTCCTCCCAAATGCGTTAAAACCACGATACGCCTGGCGCATGGCTTCGTGTTGCGTCCATTAGCAGTGGAGCGGTAGTGGATGTCTTCGTGTGTGGAGAGTTACCAAAAGGAGCGACAGTTTCTAGTTTTCGTCTTAAGGCGGTGTTGAAATGGATAAGGCAGCACGGTAAATGGAATCATTTAGTCCGGTGATGTGAAGATGTGTTTTAAAGGGACCGCATTTAGTGTTTTTAATGTGACACAAGACATGATATGGCATTGGGGCTACCGTTACGCAGGCCGATGGTAATGCGGACTCGTCGAGATTAATAGAGCTGAAACATAATCTTTTAGCGTGGCTCTTCAGGACAACAGGAACTTGGGTACATTATATCGCATTTATGTCTTGATGGTTGTGTGTGTTGAAACGTGCTTCAGTGTAACTAGTAAACATGATAGATATAGAGATATATCTGAACTCCCAATTTCGGTTTAAATATTAAAAAAAATGATTTGCTAGTAAATAAAAATTTCGGCATCAAATTCAAAAACCTCCTGGAAGAGTTTTGCACACTTCACTGCACCGTTTTTAACATCCTGCATGGTTTTATCTCCGCAGCTTGACTCGTATATGTGTATGTGCGTGTATGTAAAAAGTTGTCGTAAGGCGGATTAATTGTGAGCCGCTGGAGGAGTGAGAAATGAAGAAATTAGTATGCATTACTGCGCTGCGCTATACACGGCTCCGCAGCAGAGTCATCAGATCTGATCTGACGTCCCCACACATCACCCATCTCGTGGTTGGAATGGTGTCTTGTGGACGGCCCATACGCGCGCGCGCGCCCGACAGAGACAGTTTGTTAAACGAGATTTCGATCCAGCCTGCAATGGCTGTCCAGTTTTGTAAGCGAATAACGGCGAGGATACGTCGCGCCCAGTACGTCAACCAGTCGTCGGTATGGCTGGTATCATTAATTTATTGTTTCTACCGGTAGCGCTGTGCGGTGTAAGCGGGGACTTTTGGTTTTCTTTTGCACGCCATATAACCCCTCCTAGCTCGGGTTGACTAGTGTGCGATGGCGGAACTCGGGAAAGGGTAATCCCGAGTGCTCGTGTCCGAGTTACTTGCCGGGGTGTCCTGGTGGACAGAAACTGATTGGTTGATCCATCGCCACACCGCACTGATGGGGAAGAACGTGTCCTGTGGCATGCCCGGAGCAACAAGGTATACGAGACGGATCGTGTTTTCCGTAGGCAAATCAATTACAATCCCTTTGCCGCACGGGGAGCAACTGCGTCTGAACTTACCGGCTGAGGTGTGAGAGTGCGAAGAGCTTTTGTGGGTTCGCTTCTCCTCCCCTTCACCAGCACCGGTGGCGTTCTTTTGGGGGTGTGTGTATGGTTGTGGTCAGTTTGCGCTTCCATGACCGGTTTCATGCAGCAGCACCAGCACAAGTAGCAGCAGGAAAGTTATACCAGTGATTATGGTAATCACTTATGCATTGGTTGTTTTGTGTTGCCGTTGTTCATACTTCTTCCTACCGGCGCGAGTGGTGATGGGAACCTGATGGTGTGGGTAATACCACAGAAAAATGCAACTGCCGCCCTATCCGACGCTAACACGACACGGCGCACAAACTGCTGCACATGCAATGCGGAGCTGCATTTGTCGGGAAAATCGCATGCAAAAGTGTTTATTTCTCGCACCTGTCCCCCCGCCTCGGCCCACCCCGTGTCTCCGCTCTTCCTCCCCCCACATAGCCGTGGAAGCTTCCGATTAAAGCCTTCCCCGCACGACGCGGTGCGGTGGAGGTCGCGTCACCTCGGCTGCTAGTTAGGGTCATCAAGTATGAATGAAGTGAGCATTACTTTGGTTTTAGCATTTTTCCACCGGCGACCTCCGCACGCATGCATGTACATTTTTCATGCTAATACGCAAGCTTACTGGAACGGTCGTGGAGGTTGGCGCGTTCGGGAGTGGAACCGGGCTAGCCAGGATGTAGTGTGTTTGCTCACTTTGTTGCACCTTCAGCACGCTCCGTGCGGAAGGTGTGATGGTGAAGCACCGGTCGTGTTATTGGACGCAGAGCGAGAACCCTAGCGCGACCGATTCGGAAGCATCGGGGCAGCCGCGAAACCGGACCTCGCCGGTTTGCGTGTGCCACCGTACTCAACCCCGGGCTCATAATCACCATCCCTTAAAATTTAGCGAATCATCAACACAACACCCAACCCCGCAGCACGTGGTGGTTTCGGTGTGCTACAGGTGGTGCGGGAAGGCACTCGGTTTCTACTAGCGTCCCCATATGCGTTAGTATGCGTCCGGCTCCTCCCTTTCTCCCTGCTGCCCTCCCCAGCGTCTGGAAGCGTTTCGAAATGGCTTGTGGCCCGATTGTGTTTTTCGCCGCGTTTTTGAGTAATGGACATTTCATGTTGCCTTATGCAAATCATACATATTAGCCTCGAAAGATTATGCGGACATAAATCTAAATGGCAGGTCGGTTCGCGCGCGCGCGCATTTTCCCCCGACCTTCCCCCGACCTGCTGCTACCACTCTCTCGCTCGCTCTGGATGGTGTGAGTGTGCTGTGGTGAAAGCGAAATTTTATGGAAACAATTCGACTCCCGGGCTCCTTTGGGACAACGGTCGTGTGGAATAAGGACGTACACTGAATGGCGGGGAGGGAGGGCAACACACATATATTTTCGCCTGTCCACTCCGGACCCGGATCTAGTGGCACTTACCCCTTTTTCCCAGTTGGTAGTGCAAGTGAAAGAAGGACACATCCTCTCGCGGTTTAATGCGTCCGTTCCGAGTATGTGTGCGGTTGCTTTTGTGCGGTGCGCAATTGTTGCATATCCGTGCGGGAGCGGAAAATTAGCACAACTGCAGTGCAATACACCGACGCACATCCGAAGCAAATCGGACACTAATTATGTAGCTAGCGCACTCTTCTAATTAATGGATTTAAAAAGGAGCTATAATTATCCTAGAAGAACCAATGAGTTAGGATGACTGCAATAAGTGACTTAAACGTTTGACAAAAGATTTATTGCTCCCGTTGGTTGCCATGTCTTCTGATTAATCATCTTCATCGACAATGCGCCCTGATGTTCTTTTTTCTCATTGTTTTAACAAAGAAAAGAGCGTACGCTAAGCTGGGATCAAATGACATCAATAAGAGAAACAATGCCATCAATGAAGCGTTTTATTCTTTTGTACACTGACTGCAACCACATTACTTCTGCATTATTCTAATTTATTAACTTAATTGATAAATCAAAACTTCTGAAATAAGTAAAAATTGTAGCTCGAAGATCTCTGAATTTCTCTCGAGAATTTCTGAGAAATCAATTAATATTAAAATTTCATTTTTATTCATTGAAAGGGATATATTCTTTCACATATTTTGGAATGTTAATAAGTACAATGATAAAACTTATGCTTAACCAATAAAATGCACATTCCGGAAGCATATAGTTTCTACAATTTGACCGAATGTTTTTATTTTATTTTTACATTCTTCGAATCGCATAAAATTTTAATATAACATTTTCTCTATCGCTCTCTCCCTTCATCCGGCTGTGCATCCGCTTACGTACAAATAATCTACGCTGATTGTATTGTTATTTTACGGCACTTTATTGCAGTCGTTTTAAATTAATGTACTCCCCGCACAAGCATCATTTTTTTTACGATGCCGAAATCAACCAATCGATTCGCGCTAGTCCTGGTGCACAATTACTATCGTAGTAATTTAATCACCCGCTCCCAGCACTGCTGCAAAAGCTCATGCGAAAAAAAAGCACAGAGAAGAAGACCGCGCGCACAGCGCACATAATCGTTCCGCAGAAGAAATTGTTATTATTTTACGACCTTTTCGTCTCTCATAATCTCGCGAGAGAGAGAGAGAGAGAGAGAAAGAGAGAGAGAGAGAGAGAGAAGGAGAAGGCGCATCATCGCTTAAGTAAACTTTGAACACCTCCGCCCTGGGGAACCAGTCGATCACGGGGCCGGTCTATCTATCCGGACAGGGGAGACCATAAGAGCGCCAAGGTTTATGTTCATTGTTGGCGGATAACCATCTTCGGTTTCTACTAGCTCGCCACCGCCGCCGCCGCCGTTCAATTATGTGCCCCAAAGCCTTGCGGGAAGCAAAAATCCGCGCGTCCAGAAGTCAAGCGAGTCGGCCTGCCGACCGCCGACTGAACCATGTATTGATACTTCTTTTTTATTCGATTTTGGCCACGGCGAAGCGCATCCGTTGCGGCGCGTAAATCCGCGCCACAAAATGCCACAAAATGATAACTGCAGCGAGATAACAACAGCAACGGTGAGGGCGGCTCGCCCGCGTTAGCTGTGTAATTTGGTACTTCGATCTTCGAGCTGCCTTCCTCGCGCTTGCTAAACCAACACCACCGTTGCCGTCGTTCCCGGATCGCGAAGAGCACTCGGCAGACGCGGTTCGGCGCGATGTAACTACCGATTCTGAATTATTACGTTGCCTGTGACCCGCGTCGGACGGCGTTGCGGTGTGTGTGTACTAGGAAAAAGTAAATGAACCGACGTTTACGATTAATCAGTGCAAGGCCACAATTGTGTCGGATGCGCCGTGCCGCGGATAACACCACACGAATCGATGCGAATAGAACGTCTTGGCGTTTCCGTGGGGTTTTCTCTCATCCTATCATGGTTCTTCCATGGTTTGTTCTTCTGGGCAGCTCATATGAGAACATTCCCACAAGAACATGGGTCGAAACCTTGGCGGGGTCGAATGGTGCAGTAAACCGTGAGCTTCCTCTTGCTGCATTATTTTTATTAACGCCTGGAAGATGTTTATCAAGTGCAATCTATGTTTCTATTGAAAGATTGATGAGTTATGCTACATCTCATTTAGATGCAAATACAGACTGGCCTGAAAGCTTTTATTTATCGCCATCGTAAGCTGCTCAAATTGAAAGATCTGTGTCGAAAAACTGTGATTTATTTTACTGATTTTTAATCAACATTAACCGCTCCTTCTGCATTTGTTTCCCCCTTCAAACGACCTCAGTGCAACCACTCGGACCGTAAAGACACGAACCGTGTTTTTTGTTGTTGTCTGTTTGTTGCTGCATTTCAAAATAAATGCATTTAAAATTGCATTACGGTGTAGCACCACCAACCCCACCCCGTTACATTCAATTTTCAAAACCATGAACCGTTGAGTGGATGAATTATTTACGTTTTCTTTTCACGCCCGTCGCAGCACCGCAAACGCAAACCATCTACCCACCGCTCGCGGTATTGATTTATTGTGTCAAAGATTTGATGAATATTATTAACACCTTTTTCTGAGTTGGTGCCGGCGCTTGAATGGGCTGCAACAGTTATTCCTTTCGAGTGAAGAAAAAAAAAACGCCACACATAATAGATGGTGGCACTTCAATTGCTTCGTTGCACTTTCCATTCCAAGCTTTGATGCAAAGTTGAATATTCCATGCCGGTTCCGGTAACGCACTCATGCTACTATCGTGCATATATGGATGTTCTTGGATTATATTTTTTAAACCATAAGTTTGCTTTAACTTTGAAATTTAATATTTTGTTATGCTTCTTTTTTAAGCTGTAAAATTGAACCACAGTTAATTGAATTAGAAATGAAATTATTGTTAGCATTGCAAAAAAAATTAAGTTGGTCTTCGATTCTTGAATTTTTGATAAATATTGTATCAAAAATAGCAAAGTTTTTGACTAAATTCACGCAATATTTTAAAATCTCATTTTTTATGAAAATTTGCACAGACATACGCAATAATTTCACAATAATAGATAAAATATATCACTGGCATCCTGGAAGCAGTGGCGCCATCTCTTAACGCGTAAAGTAATTAAAATATTTCAGCATCTATTTTGGTTAAATATTTTAACAAAAAGCGACTCATTTTTATGTTGAAACTCTGAACATAAATAGAACAGTTGATGAGTTCACTAAATTTGTATCCATATTAATTTAGCAAACCCAATCCGTTCTTCATATCTATTGCAAGTTGCAATACTTTGGGCGTTGGATTCGATGCATTTTAATCCACGTCATTAAACATTCCGCACCGCATTGCAAAACCTCGCCTTTGCTTGCATATTGCATCGCTGCACCGGGAACAATCGGGCTGTACATGGAAACTCGGCTTATTTTTAGGGTGCCCGATGGTGCGACATCCTGTGTTGCCCTTTCGCGACGACTGCTGGTGGTCAGCAGCGATATTTCACCTCCACGGAGAATGGATGGCGTCACCGAACCCCGCTCCGTGATTTTTTCGACACCAGTAACTGCTGCGGGACACTGCGCAGAGTTGTGCCGGCGAAACAATGGCCGGGTGAAACTATTCTGCGCACACAGAGAGCCGTCACGAGGCAGAGAAGAAAGGCGCTCCGGCGCGAGGGGGACACCGATGATGGATTTAGTGTGCCAAAAACGATTACGTGAAAGTTAACAAGTTTATGCTAATGAAGAGTACGAAGCTGTGTGTGTGTGTGTGAGAGAGGGAAGGGAGTTGATAATGAAGTGCCAAGGGGGGCACGAAAACACACACGCCGGTCTACTCCAGTTCTACTGTGGCTCGATTGTATTTAAAAGTATGTTGCTGAACGAAGTTGCATGCGGTGTTTGCGCGTGGTTTGGGTAATGCTTATCCGCCTGCATATACATTCGATACAATTATGCATTATGGAAAATAAATCATCTAGATCCTTCCACACGATTTCCTGAAAGTCCATTCGCAACGGATTTTCTAAATGACTGTTTGACATTCAATTGTGTTTTAATTCACCACATCCTGCCCGAACCTCACGAGGCTGCTGCCTGCCAGCCTTGCATGTTACTGCAGTTCCAATAATTTAATCCAAACCGCGCGGCCAAGCAGACCAACTTTCCAAATCAATTCATCAACACTCAAATAGACCGCATCGGCTGGCTGGTTCCGCCGGGTCTTCCCTATTTTCTAATGAAAATCAATTAGCACACTTCGAGGCAAACAACGAACGGCGTGTTCAAAAATTCTCTGTTGCATGTGTTGCCTCCATCTCGGTCGGCCACTCGACAGTGATGGCAAGCGACTGGCAGGCGGAGGTTATTTACTCGAAGGTGGCGGTCGATGGCTCGGGGATGTGTCGGAGCCGCCGGGAGGAAAGCGCTGGGACGTGGCCGTCCCTTGGCCGCGTGGCACACGAACGACGATTTGATGCATATTAATACTCAATGTAAATCGATAAAGAGCAGCGTACAATTCCGCGGTGGGCCAATATTTTCATGAGATGCGACTACCCGGCCGGGCGGAGGAAGCGAACGAACAAAAAAAAAACGCTGGCAAGTCTCCATTAGGTTAATGGTTGCAAATAAAGTGCCGTTTTCGCGTTTCGCGGTTGGGCAAATACAAATATTAAGTGTGCCGCAGCCCTGTTCGGCCTGCATAAGGGTTGGTTTGGGGTTTGGTAGTTTTTTTTTTGTGAGAGAGAGCTCCCATTAGGTAAGCATAACCATTACCATATGTGCGAGCCAATAAAATAATATGGTAGCAGAAAGCCTAACTTCCAAATCGTTTTACATGTGTGGATTCTAGAGGAAGAAGAAAAAACTCAGTTTTTAAAGCTACAGAAAACTATAACGTTCTCTTTTCTGTATGAATTCGCTAGTACTTGAATGTTCTGCTCCCGTTCCTCTCTTGCTACGTTGCTATAAACCATTCCTGTGGCGCTCGCTTCTGCAATCCGCGCTCATGGCATGGGAATCTTTATGAGCAGTGTGCCTCCTTGATTGTGTGTTGCTATCTCTCCCCCTCTCGCCAACCGAAATATTTCTCCCTCATTTTCAATAACTCCACCATATCGCGTAACCCATAAAGAAAGATAAAGTAGAATAACAATAATAATAATTGTTACGATTATTACGATACATTGCGGTCTTTTTGATATCGATTTTCCTCGCACTCGCCTTTTCTGCTGTCTGGTGCGTTTCCCGGCCGGTGGTGGTGGTGGTGGTGTTTCGTCGTTGTTCGGCATATTCAGCGCCCCGTTTCAATCATCGAATCATCACCGACTCCCGGGACGCCGACGGACGCCGATTACCTCTGTGCAGATGGCGAAGGAGAGCACTGCCAGGAGACAGCTGCAGGATTTTCGAATCCTTTCCTGCCGTCGGGTGGTCCTTTCACGCGAGTCGGTTGATTGGAAGCGCAGCGCGGAGCAACATCACCACCAGCCAAGCTAAGAGCGTAAAAATTTGAACCTTTTCGCCCTAAACCCTCAGGCGCACGGTTCCTCCCACCAGTTCGTTTTCGTTCCGCCATTACTTCATAATAATTCGGCATTTTATGTGCGCGAATGATGATACTGCCGCGCCCACCGCCTGAGTGCGCCGAACTTCGGTTAGGGTTATGGAAGCGGTTTAGTTTCGATGCTTTTGGGTTTAGGGGTGGATCCGTTTAAAGTTTTTTTTGTTTAGTTTTGTTCTAAAATTTAATAAAACATGATCATTATGTTTGAAATTATATAATTATGTGTTACATTTTCGATTTTTCAATATATTTTGCAAAATGTTACGCAAAATACTATGTATTGTTGTTGTAGACAGAATTGTCTATCAACCATTGTAATCATTTTTATTAAAATTGAATTGCAAATCCCTTATCATTTGAATTCTCTATCACACAAATTCATTCTATTTTCTACAAGTATTGGGCAGAAAATAAGTATCTTTAAATTTGTTCTGCAAGTGCAACTGCACTTGTAAGTTTCTCTCCCTCCATTTAATTTTTCGACCATAAAACAAAAAAAAACGATTGCTCCGAGCAAATTGTTTTTTTGTTGCCCAATGCGGAGGGATCTTGAAAATTGGCAATCTGATTAAGATTATCTTAAACGCTCCTGCACTTTCGTTGCCTCCGGGGGAGAGCTGGAAGTTAAGCCAAGATTGGATCAGTAACCAACCCTTTCATCCTTGCGCATGCTCTCACATTTAATGTGCAACATTTACATACCAACAAATTGAGCATTCGGGCGGCGGACAGAGCACGATGCAATTCCGAGCGCCATTAGCGAAGCGAACTACCGGAATTAAGTGACCCAGCGGTTCCTCGGGGCGATATATCATTAGCAGGGCCATTTATTTTGTTGTTGTTAGCGATCGTTGTGAATTCTCTCTGACGCTCGTTATTTTCCGACTGTCCACTCTGTTCTCAACCTTCAATCGAAAGAAACCCCGTCAGCAAAGACTTCTAACTCCTTTCAATATTTTCCGGCAACTAAATGCAATGAATGCAAGTCTTTCCCAGCATACCTTTTCTCCTATTTCCCAACAATCAATGTTCGCACTCACACACCGGTCTTACATACGAAAAGCTTTATGCCTTCTGTAACACAACCATATCTTTTATTATCACCTTTTTGCAGCCGAGAAAACCATTGCGAGATCGAGCGGCGGAGGCGAAACAAAATGACTGCCTACATCACGGAGCTGTCGGACATGGTGCCGACCTGCAGTGCCCTGGCGCGGAAACCGGACAAACTGACGATCCTGCGGATGGCCGTGGCGCACATGAAGGCATTAAGAGGTAAGTTTTTGATGAGTTCGGTCGCTTTCGTTTCACTGTTTTTTTTTTACCACGGGATTAAGAAAGCGGATTGATCCGCGTGTTCCGTTGGACGGTTTTTCATCAAAAAGTTTGAAAGTAATTTCCATTGCAAGGTCGTAAATTGTGGGTTCTTCTGATATCAGAAAAAAAACACAGGAATAACTGCATGCAGGTAGAATGAGCAGTGTTTTTTTTTTCGTTAGCTCATTTCATGGTCATAAAACCATGGTACAGTTTCAATTCGTTCTGCTGGAACGGAGCAGGGCGGGAGCAAAAAAAAAAAATTCGGAATGTGTTTCTGTGGCACAGAAAAAGTGAATGATACGATTGGGAGTTAGTTATGATTCCTAGACGGGCGTTTAATGTGTTGTCTGGAGTCGTTTTATTACCTTTCATTTTTGTACTTCCAGCTGCGGATGTACAACTTCCATTTGCATTCTTCGCGCGTAATGTATTGGATTCATGGCGTTATTGCCATTTCGTACACTCGACGTTATGGCTTACCGTCAGTAGTATTAATTTTAATTCTCTGCAAATCGTAAAAAGTACTGCTGCAGTCGAATGGGACGTCATTAATTTCATTTCACATGTATCTTCAACTTTGATGAACCGATTTGTCTGGGTTGTGTTCAAAACAATGCATTTTCTGCGTATTTTTCCACGGAGACGTTGCTATGAAGGATGTTCAACAAAAAAATCAACTTCTAAAATGGCACCTCGTGAACAACAACGGTTATGCTAAAACGTCTCTTCTTTTTCTTTTTCATTGAAACGATCTCGTTCATAAATCCAGCCGTATATGAAATTAACTAGATTTTTCTTCACTATGTGACTAAGAAGCGAAGACGACGACTGAAGCAATGATACACATTCTTGTCTGAACTTTTTTTATATTTTTTTGTTTGAACGACCGCGTTTGAGCGAACGCTAAAAAACAGTTCATGAAGACCAAGACAGTGCTGACCTCGTAAAACGGATCCTTGAAGCTAGTGCTAAGGGATGGATAATTTATTCAAATAATTAGCCAAGAATTTATAACTAGGAGAACAGACCACCCTGCCCGCTCGCACAACTTCACCGTGCTGTGGCATTCGTTAGGGGAGGTAGACGATTCGGCTTCGTTGGCGATAGAGTCTACCCAGCTCCAAGAGTAAGACACACACAGATGAGGGTAAGACCGGACCACCCAGTCCTGGCAGAAGGGGAAAGGGAAAGTAAACTTGGCGAACTCTTTTCTAATTATTATCGTTATCTCTACACCAGTTAAAATAATGACTTCTGGATCATTTTCAAAGTCAACAAAGCGAGCGCGACTGGAAGGGCGGGACAGCTGGCGCGCGAGGCCCCGGAAGGACATAAAATATAGCACCGCAGCGCTCCAACGGGCGAGCGGGCAAACTTTCCTTCGATCATAATAATTCAATCAATTGACAAGGTGCGCTTCGGAAGAAGTCGTTCGGGGCGAACGATAATTAAACAAGAAATGATCTGCCTTTCTCACTCTCTCTCACTCTCTTAAGCGTGTACACCACTTACACAACTCGCTTCAGATAACGAGCAATCTTTTAATGTCTTTCGTATGAAGATGTTGCGATAATTTTTAATCGACTAAATAGAACTAAACTAGCAGCTTGACCGATCGGGCCGCCATCGAGCCAAACCGGCAAAGAGTGTGGTGGAGAGATAACGGAAGGTTAAAGGTGTTGCCGCGAAGGTTTGCCCGAAGCGCTCGCCCACCAACCTTTAGAGCAGTGTAACCATCAGCTTTCCTGCCCGTCGGCAAAAGAGATTAATTGCTCGATGTAAATCATTATGAAAAATGTCCGATTTTTATCGCATTTGTGCGCGCACTCGAGAGTAGAGAGTGAGAGAGAAAGAAAAAAACCCTTCCGCCCGTGGACACTCGAAGGTTTTTGGGGAAAAGGAAAGCGCACTAAAGCGATCGGGTTATTGGTTTGGAGGTGAATTTATGACCGGGTTTTTATTGCACACCGGTGAAAATGCGGCAAAAACGGCGAAGCCAGAGGGTCTTTTCTTCCACGTCTGGTAGGATTAAGCCATTAAGTTATGAATAACTAAAATCGAAATGTGACACTGTCGCAAAACGGATTTCTTGTCCGCCTCTTTCTTACCCGGTCAAGCTACTGACACTTGCCCCCCTGGCGTACGCTCGGTGAAAGTGGCCACAAATATTCAATCGAAGCATTTAAAAATGTATTTGATGGCCAGTTAGTCACGTTCCTGTGTGCGTGTGGTTATACGGTACCGCTGGTCGGGGGGAGGGAGGGCACAAATAAAACTCACTCTGACCCTGGAACCCTTCCGGCTGTGGCTGTGCTGGTGTGTGCCGATGGAACGTCCTAGAGAAGTCATTTGGCAAGCAATAAAATGTGTCCGCTCTCCGGCCGCCGTAATCGGCCGCCGGATCGTTCATTTCCTTTTATGGAGCAAGAGTTTCCGTGTTCTAAACTCGCCACGTGATCTGGTTTGCCCCGGCTCTTCCCGCCCACACCGGGCTCATACTGGGCTCGCCCCCCCACTAGCTCAAACTTCCGTGCGTTCTCCCGGCGACCAGAACGGGTCAGAAATAATGTCACTCGGACGTCCATATATTTGAATCTAATTCGATTAGTTAATCCCCTGCGGAACAATATCCCAGTGCGGACGGATCCGCACCAGTGACAGGCGTGCGGTGAATAAACCCCGGACGTACACACACACATACGCGCGCGCGTATCGCGTCGGACGGTGGTCATCGGATGCCGAAATGGGAGAGGTTAAATCAACTTTCGCCCAGGATGATCATGGCTTGCGTTTTTCCTCCGAGCGTTCGTCTCTTTCTGTCCTTTCTAGCTGCTCTTCGCTGTGAGCTGTGAGAAAGTGAAAAAGAAGAGTCGGAAAGGTGAACTGGGCGGGAAAATTTGGTAGGAAAACCCGTAAAGGATACCACTGTCACCGCCGGTACATAACCTCACTTTGTGTCCTGGTAATTCTTTCTACTTTAATGATTAAACTCTACCACTGTTCCTCTCCGTTTTCTTCGCCCACACGGCACGGGAGAGGGAAAAACAACGAAACGAAACAGTGAAAAGACACATTATACGACGCATCGTCGTCGTCCCCTTTTGCCGCCTGTTGGCTGGCTGGCTGGCTGGCGGGAAAAGTACGCGGAAATAAAACTTCCAATTTCTCCGACTGTCCTGCTACCGTCGTCATCGCGGCGGTGGACTACGCGGAGCAGGAAACAAAGAATCCGGCGGCCACAATGATACTATTTTATTTTTCCTTCGTTTCTCTCTCTCTCTCTCTCTCTCTCTCTCTCTCTCTCTATCTCCCTTTCTTCCTCTTTGAACCCTCACCCGCGTTCATCCGTTCCATTCCGGTCGAGCTTCATTACATTCGTGGCGCTTTTCCACAGTTCCATCTATTAGCCCTCACATTACGGGCGTTTCATTTCGACCCGAGAAAGTCGCACTGTCGGTTTCTTAACCGACGTTCAGGGGGTTCGGGGGAAAAAATCATTAAACCAGTTAATTGCTTTCGGAGCAACGTTTATTTATGGTGTTATCCCGAATTCAATTTCCTGTGCTACGACGGGCCTGTCCTGTCCGGGTTGTGGTAGAGACGGCGTGCGTTTCGCGATTCGTATCCTTCGAAACTCACTCCTTCCAGTGGGGAGAAGCTACTGCGCTACACAACCGTAATGACCCACACGGTCATGTGTGTATGTGTGGCTTGCGCCGACTAGCCAGACCAAAATTCGACGTACAAACAAAGTAGAACAAACAGTTCATCAATCTTTACCCGGATGACCCAAACAAACCTCTCGACTCGCCGACTCGCCGGGGTCGAATTTGAGCCATCGCAAATCGTTACGCAAGATTCGCACCATCCCTGTTGACAGGAAAAAGTTCTTCTTCGGATCAACGTTGCGGCAAATGAAAAATTTACCACTTGGCTTCACTTTTAGGATAGTAAAGCGTCTTAGAAGATCCATTACATTAATTACAGCGGGTGGAAGACTTGGACTCGAAATGGAAATGTCATGCATGCAAAGTTTTCCTCACGTCAGTTATGCTTACGAGTTGTTCGGTGTGGCAAATGTCACTGGCAGATAGAAACGATCGTGGCAGGTATTTCGGAGAACAGTCCAAATCAAGCAAAGTTCAAGCTCATAAGGTACGGCCCCATATACGTTTTTTCCCCCCAGGCCCCAAACAAAATGACTCAACGCTACTTTCTTCGCTACCACAAAAGCTCCGACCCATCTGTTTCTCCCATCCTCCAGAAAGAGTGAAGCTGACAGGACTATGGCGACGAGAGAAACAACAAAAATAAACGGTATCATTAGACGCGTATCCACCATTAAAGGTTCCTAGGTGGCTTCATTTATCATAATTTTATTTCTATCTTGCGCCGCACCCGGGGTGGAAAACCGTCCTGGGCCGGTGTCCTTTCCACTACTTTAACGACATTTCTTCACCCGAAAGGATGAGTATCTTTCCCGTAGTGTTCAACCATAGCCTGTTAGGGGGACAATTTTCAAGAAAAAGTTTCAAAAACAACAGCAAAAAACGATTGCGTTTCTCAATTGATTTTTTCTTGTTTCACCCGGAGCAGCGTCGAACTGTTCGGGGCTTATTGATTTGATAGATTTGTTCCATATCTAAGAAATCGGTTTTTGCTGTACTGCATTACAGACGCTCTGGGTGGGGGGGACTTTAGCTTTTTCGGATACGGCAAAGAACTGGCCCTGCCCAGTTGGTCCACCTTTATCTCATAAAGTGTGTCTGCGCCGTTTTCTCGGTGTTCGTTTCGCAACAAACGAGCGCTCGACATTGCTCCAACACCACCAACACAAACACACCAAGCCGGTGGGTGATGGCCGGTGAAAATGAATCGCCACCCGATACCCGACGGCACCTCCCAGTCCTATTTTCTCCTGCCCTAGGTTCAGCTCCTGCTACTAGCGCCAAATGGTGCCATTTCTTTCGACCGTTGGATGACAATCTTTTAGCCAGGACAAAAATACTTTACTCGGTGAAAAATGGCACCGTGCGGGGTGTGGGGGAAGGATGGGCGGTAGAAAAAAAATAATAAAAATATCTTTCCCTCCCACGGAATGATTTATGACGGTTGCGAATGGAAACCGGTGCGGTGGTTCACGAAGGAACTTCACGGGACGGCCGGAAAGACACGGACCTTCCAGGAAAGATAACACCAGGAATACGGTCGAGAAAAAAATGATAGGGTAGTAGTTTTGTGCGGACCAAAGGTGCGGAAGCGAGTGAAAGAGACAGAAAGAGAGAGAAAGAGAGAAGGACTTTCCAAATGTCCTGCCATTCGGTTAAAGGATGAACCTAGGGTTATAAGCGGAGGAACACAATGGAAAATATGCTGCAAAAAACAGTGAAATACCCGCATGTCCTGGAAAAAGAACTAATTTAGGGATAATTAGCGTAAATGTTCAGTTTAATTTACATCTTGCAACCTAGACTATAGATATTGTTTCATATCTTTCTTTGTTTTTAGAAAAGTCTGAGGACTTATTCGTAAATTTTTTTACTTCTATTTTTTATGATCGCTACCAATAGTCCCATCTCGCATCCTACAACAACCGATGCCAACTATACTGCAGGCTATTCTCTCGGGTTCTTAGCACCCGCAGATGATCCCAACAAGATTTAATCGCCCGAACGATTATCCGTTCCTCGTAATGGCCACTGGTCGACTACCCCAAATCATTTTGCCCAGACACATTCGAATGAATGAGATGTTATCGTTCGGGTCATCGATCCCTGAACTATCCCAGGCGGAGAAAGGAAGGATGCGCATGGCGAAGATAGCAAACCGCACATTACGGTTTACCATTACACCGAGAGCCCATCCGTACCATCTGGAGCAGGTGGTACGCATGGCAGAGGACCTTTTCGGGGTTTGGTTGCTTTCTCCACATGAAGTCATACAAACCATCCTTCCTGCATCCTTATCCTTGCAATCATACATGAGCATTTCAAGCCATTCTGTGTCATTGTAATAGCGAATAAATTGTCGTTTGTATTTAATTTGTTTCTGCGGTGTAATAGGTTGCAATAATGTCCTGGTCGACGTGATTATATTGTTGGTGATACCTTTGCTCGTTAAGTAATGTGAACAGCAGCAACATACCTGAGTATTAAGACTGCTTTTAAAACATTTGTAACGTTCAATAAGTACCTAAAAATAATATATTCGGATTTATTTTGAACTATATCTTTCGAATGCTAGTACTTTAATGTAACTCGAATTAAATATTTCACATCAAGACATTCCACCGGTACCTTTCGTCGACTCTCTCTCTCTCTCTCTCTCTCTCTCTCTCTCTCTCTCTCTCTCTCTCTCTCTCTCTCTCTCTCTCTCTCTCTCTCTCTCTCTCTCTCTCTCTCTTTCTCTCTCGTCGATACTAGCGTTTGCTACTTCGCGTTAGACGTGCACACGATAAAGTTTTCTGGCACATCTTTGAAACCACGTCCTATAAAGTGTATTTACGACAAAGGTACACGCTTCCAAAACGGATCCCGCCGTACCGTGCACCATCCTTACATTCACGTTCGTAGTGCAGAGCTAGACAACTCCTGACGAAATCCTTATTTTACTACATTCTTTTGATGAAAAATTCTCTTTTATATCGGGTGCGGTAGAATGCGCGCACCATCACAGAGTAGAGGCACAGCAGCACCATCAAAGCGCACCCAAAGTGCATTATCTTACCGTGCGCTCCATGGCCAGAGACAGGCGATGCAAACGTAACAATGGTCATAAGGTACCTATTTTTAACAAACGATTCACCGAATGAAAAGCGTATTGGGGCAATAACACCGTCAAGGATTGCTTTCGCAGTGCTCTCCAACGCGAGAGCAAAAGGAACCACCAAACATAATCCACCGTTCGCTGGGGGAGTTGACTCGCTAAGCTTGCCCATTGCCGTGGCTCGCGCGGTCGAATGGTGAGGAAAAACCAAAAACAAAAAACCAAAATCGTGCATAAAAAGAACGCAAACAAAGAGCGCTCTACCCTTTTGTTGATAGGTACATAAATTTTTCCGTCTGGCTTTAGAGTCCTACGTCCGACACCCCCGAAAATAACGAACGCCCGAGCCCCAACGTATGCCCAATTTTCGGTGGGGTTAAAGTGGAGATATGGTTTTGCTGCTGAAGAAGGAGTAGACAAGGAAAAGTTCTGCATCACAGTCACTCAGCTCGCTATTGTAATGGTTGGTTGGTGGAACCAACTCAGTATCAGCTATAAAGTTTGCTCAGTATCACAACTTTCGTCCAGAATCGTATATCGTTGGCATTTTCACTTGGTAAAAATTCTGTAACGCTTTCACATAGCCATATTTCAACACCGAATCCGAAGGTGACTAATCCGCGACCCTATCAGAAAATTATCTTAAATTCGATAAAATAATAATTGGCGTACTTGAAACGAAAGTAACTCTCTATTGGCTCTCCGATACAGACCTACGAGTGTACGGTGGCTTGCATGCTTATCGTATCGTTCGCTTCTTTATTTCCTAAATCAGACTGGCCACTTTGGTACTTTGGAAGACTGGGCACTTGGTCAAGCTGCATAATTGGTGGCACTAAACAATTGTCATCTCATTGCTGAAAAAAAGGTGCGATTGAAACAAACATAATTTGACCAATTCGAAGTATCATAAAAGTGTTCAATAATATACTTAAATGATTACTTTGTAGCGATCACGTTGTATGTATGCACGTTGTTGTATGCACGGATGTACAATGTATTCATTGTTCATTGTCGTGATATTTATTTATAGATTGATCTTGATTGATTAGTGTTTTAAAACTATTGAAACATAAAAGAGAGCAATTCAAATCCAACTATTTTAGAATTTTGGTGAGTCTTTTGAAAACTATATATTTTTCACATAAAGAGATTAATTTTTACAATATTATGTGCCAGATTATTCGATTATCCTCTCACTTTATTGCTGTTCAATGTGAAAATAAAATATAAAATTTCTACTCTCGTCCGATCAAAAGTCGAAATGTTGCCAATAATCCCTTTTCATCTCAACCTTTCGAAACAGTTTTCCACCTGTTCGTGCGGCCCAACCCCGAACCAAACGCACGATGTAACTTGTGCAGTTGCATTTCGTATGCATCAGATGTGTATGTGAAGTGCCAAAGTGCGGCCCACCCCGACACCAATGGGTGCACAATCGATTCGTCTGCCCGAGCAGTGTTTGTGCGCAGTGTTTCCCCCAAAACGCTGGCGGAGTCTCCAACTCGGGACACAAACCACCTCCCATTTTGTTCCACCGAATGGAAAATATTAGGCAATGCAGCTGCACAAGAGGTGGTGATGGGCGGGAAGGCGAGTGCAGGCCGCTGTCTAATTAAAAACAATGGGCATTATAATTTCTTCGCCTTCGCCTGCCTTCACTGCTTACCTTCAGTTCGCTGTTGTTGCCTTCGTTCTGCCGTTCCACAAAATGGAAACGCTTTCATTTCCCACTTCGTGACAGATACGGGTTTATCAGAAATCAAATCGCACACAGACGCGGGCGGGGCGGGACGGGCTCAACCAGCCGGCGGCCGGTCACTTCAGACACTGTGCAGACGCCGAGTTTGGCAGCGGGAGGGGCATTAAAGCGAGAAAACAAGCCTGCTAATAATACTAAAAATAATAATAATGATAAAAAAACGCTGTGCGCGCCTCCTCCACCGCCTTTTTTCCATCGCAGAATCAGCATTCGATTAAAAGGGCTTTCATATTTTAGTGGCGGTGGCGGTCAACCGCGTGCGCGCACACCACCACCACCATCCCGAGCCGGTGGTGGTGTTTTGCGAAACAGCAACGTCGCGAACGGCGGGCGGGCGGAAGGGGTGGCCCGGCAGGGGGAAAAATGATATCAAACGATATGCCCTCTCTCCCGCCGCTGCACGCAAACTCAGGCGCGCGCACTCACTGCACTGCACCGGGCCAATGCATCAAAAACCTCGAGCACTCCGCGCCGTCCACCGGTGGTGCGCCTAGTTAATTTATTCTTTAATCCATAATTTATTTACCACACTCGAGTGGACGAGAGTACTCGACAGAACAGGAGGGAAGAAGAGGGGAGGTGGAAGAAGGCGGGTAGTTGGCAAAAGAATCACCCGAATTGCAAACGGTTTTATGCCGTGCCGTGGGTTTCCGGAATGAAAAACAGAATGTGTGTGTGTGTTTTTTCCGCTTCTTCCGTTTATAAATATGCGAATAAGTTTCATACGCTCGTATTGGGTGTTTTTTATATCGTTCGAATGAATGGTTTAATTCATTTTATGACTGACGAATGCATGCACCGTGTGCATTTTGTTCACGTCGGTTGTATTGCGGGAGGTTGAAAAAAAACTGTGAACGGAACGACAAACAGAAACATAAACACATTGCCAATCACGCATGGTCGATAAGTAAAAATAGTAAAACCGGACCATTTAAATTTGAGCGCAAAGCGTCCGCGAGCGATGCATAACAACTTAATCATCATCTGCCGGACGCCACCTTCCGGGAACGGAAACAGCGAAGCCAATAAGGTCACTTTGGTTTGTGCTCTGGTTTATGTTATGTTCTTACACGGGCTTACTAGAAAGCACAAAAAAGCACACCCGCGGTGGGGTCATTTAGAGGCGTTATTAGTCCGGCGCACCGATTAGGGGTTCACGAAAAGCGCCGGAGCTGCTCATAAAAAGGACCGTCTGGAAACGGAAATGGACGGAGTCGCGTTAGGAGGGAGAAGGACGGCAATAATATGGCACCGGCGGAACCAACCGAAACCCCGCAGGATCGCTCGCCGATTAGAGCATGGACAACTTCGCGCACAAACCGAACACCGCACTAGGTGCACTTATGCATGTGCACTTATGCAAATCTGAATCTCCTTTCTGCATTCTCGTCCCATCCCCAACCCCCAACCACTCGGGGTAGAAATGTTTTATTGCAGTCGCTTTCCCGACGGTGCAGGTTTGAAAAGTCTTTCTTCGCGTAATATTTGCGGCCTGGGCAATTTCAGTGCCCCGCCAAGCGTTGATTTGCGTTTCGGGAAAATAGAAGCAGTCAAACATCTCCTCCCAACCCCCGCCGGGTTGCTTGCCCGATCCGCGAGCAGCGTCGTCCACTTACCAATCCTGGCAACTGGTGCTTGCTGCAGCATTTATGGCTTCTTCCGCTCGCCGGACGCCGAATGACAAATGCTGTTTAGAAATTAGAGACGGTAAGGCAAGGAAACAACGAAAGAAACCAGAAACGCGCACTTGTATGCGCCACAGTCGAGCGAGCGAGCGGCAGTGAGACCCCCCATGGCGCATTGTTTTGTGGAAAATGCCCGGAGAAAACCGCGAAACCGAACGGAAAATTAGAACGATGCAAAACCCAACCTGACAAATGGGGACATTGAATGGTTAAATGGAGCGCACAAAGTAACGAGCGGCCACGGTCTCGGGTTTTTTTTTTGCCAGCAAGCCGTTGGGTGGTGTTGGTGGCCGTGGACGACAGCTTGGAAATGGTGGCTGTCGTACGGGGTGTACTTTTTTGTGCGCCTCAGGGTAAGCACTGGGCTGGGACAGTTTGTCACCACGTTTGAATTGTGTACTTCGCTGGCGGTGGCGCGGTGGCGATAACCTTGCGGAAACATTAATGCTGAGTTTGTATTATTGCATCCTGTGTGGAGTGGCTCGTGTGTGGTTTCGCCACAGAGCTGTTGCTTTGGTTTGGTGGCTGCGATTCTTTCGTTTTTTTTTTAATTCTCCACAATTTTCCACAGATAACAATGCATTTACACATGTTGTGTTTGACGCTACTGGATCATGGGTTGAACATGTTCTATGTTTGAGAAATTTGAAATGAGTAAGAAGTTTGGCAGGATAAGCCAACAATGATTTGTCCTAGTTTTCCTATTGTCCTTTCTTTGATTTGGATTCCTTTATTTGCCTTTGATTGTTCAACGTTGTCGCGAGAGTTGAAAAAGTTCAAGAGATACAAAATATATAAAAACTATCTACAATACAGCGTTAAATTTATTGCAAAATAACGAAATATCTGGGTTTTGGTCGTGCTATGTTGCTGGTTTTGTTTGGAAATATGATTTTTAATTGTTTTCTACACTGTTTTCAAAGGCGAATAATTGAATATGGTATTTCAGACATATTCTTCAAACCATACGAAGCTACCGAAGTTCACTACTCATCAACTATCATTAGTAAGGTTTCATTATTTATTTTAAAAAATATATATAAATTCAACCCAATTTTTAAGACCAAAAAATCCCTTCGAGTGGACTAAAACGTTGAAGTAGTGTTTTGAAATTGGCTAAAATACACGCCTCTCCAGTCGTGACAGGCACTCCACTGCACTGGAGCAGTTGAGTGAGCGCAGTAAATTCTCCTGCAGCAATATTGCCACAATGTTTCCGCTGTTTCGGGCTGGGTGACCCAACACTCGGCCCTTCCTCCCGGCTCAGCTTACGCCGGGAATTAGGTTTGCCTCAAACCGCTGCTGCAACGTGAGCCGCGGAAAAGGGCTAATGAATAAGGCGATAGGCGATCGAATCCAGGGGACCCAGGCAGCCGCACCAGTTAGTTAAGCACCAGAACAAAACACAGAACGGAAGAAAGAACACTAAACAGCAAACGACAGCAGCTGCCACCGAGAGCGCTGCGCCGGGCTTTGCGCCACTCTGGTGTAGTGGTAGTGGTAGTAAAATGGCAGTCATCATGTGGCCGCGCCGTGGAAGTGGCAAGCTGTAAACGGCTTTATGACACTGTGTCGCTCGGAATCGATTTAAATGTGCGCATTACAGCCCGTTCCCTCGTTTTTTTTTTGCTGCTGCTGGCTGTTTTTTTGGCAGCCACGAGTGTACTCGGAAATAAGATATCTCGCTCGCTGTGTAGTTCCGTTTGGAAACTTTTAAAACGAGGCTACGCGTTTATCGCCTTGCTTTACCTCTCCCGGGTCCAACCGAGGTGTGTTGGTCATCCTGCCTTACGCACTGCAGCGGGAAGAAAAGGAGTAAGAACAACGGCGGAAACGAAACCGAAGTGGAAGTGCGCAAATTTCGGTAGCGAAGTAAAATTTGCATAATAGTTTTAATGGTCTCGGTAATTTATCAGCCCTGATCCGATGGTCCGAGAGCGAGCGCGCGCGCGCGCGCACCCTCGGGAGGTGCTCCGGGGTGTTGATGTCGCATTCTTCGCGGGAAACAGTCATACATTCAGCCCAACCCTAGCCAGGTTCGGAAAGAGAGATTAAGCGGCCCGGGGTGGGGTGTATGTGTGTGTTTTTTGCTTCGTTCGTTAGTGCACGTTCGTTACTTTTGCACCGGCTTGCTGCGGTGACCAGCACCACTCAGCTTTCCCGCTGAGTTTTGAAATCAACGAATGACCAACCATCAATCAACGTCTGGTTTGGTGTTCTGGAGCCGGACACGGCAGGTTCTTTCACCATGGGAGTGGCGGGAGGGAAAGCGGCAAAGATTAGCCCGGCACCCTGGGGGAGGAGGTGCACGTAGTTTTGGTCACCCGCGTTACAAGACGTTTGTTAATTAGGTGGGCTTTAAGTAAGCAGTTTTTAATGGATTTTCCAAGTGGATGCGATATACACTCGGGGTTTTGTGTGTGTGATATGACTGACGGGTTTCCGGGCTGCAAAAGCGAGTTGAATTTTGGTTTTGTGTTAATTCCTTCTCTACGGCAAAACAAAGCAACGAGAAATCCCATTAATTAAGATTAGCTGTTCAAACTGTTATGATCGAAATGGAAATGGGTACAGGGCAGAAGTAGTTTGCATTTTTTTTTTCATTTTGTCATTCCATCACTGACTATCAAACTAATACTATGTTTTCTTCTCTTTCAGGTACGTCCAACAAATCCATTAAACACATTCTTCATACTCTTGGAACGGGTGAGCGAAATGCTTCAGCCTTATGGTCTTGCCAAACACTGGAGTAGCGCAGCGTGCCAATTTGCCTAACTCATGCAAATACAGCGGTGGAATAAGTTTGGAACTTTCATTTTCAAGCAGATTTGCAATATCTAAAAAGCATCTGCCCATAAACCTACGCAACATCGTAAACCTGCAGATTAAGTGCCGCAGATACTACTTGTCAACCCCTCCAACGTCCGGAGAAAGAGTGTGCCATAAAGTGCGGATTTTTCTACACTCAAAGCAATGCGGCCTATTAGCCCATTAGCTCGATTGTTCTCTGCGATGGATTGGCTACATTCACGACGGACCGGCCCGGCACGACATAACTCTTGGGCGGATGAATGACGTGCTGTTTTGGGTTTTCAGCATCTCAAACAGACGCGCCTGTCGTCTGGCCGTCAAGCGGAAAAGCGAAAATTGACAACAATTTGCCGTACGACCTCGTTTTGTGTAACCGAACACATGTAACGCAAGCGAGTGGAACTATGGAATTAGAACATACGCTCACATCTTCCGCTCAGGCTGCTGCATACACACAATCCTATCGCCTTGTTTCAGTCTCCTTCCCGGAAACCAAAACTCTCCCAATTCCATCCCTTCCTCGGTGCCGTCTCCGGCATACAGGCTCCAGAACGCGCGCCGATGTCGCGCCACTCTCGCTGCATCATTTTTCGCAAGGAGGATATAATTGAATTTCATTATTTGCATAAATCTGAATTTCTAATTCCCACCACACTGCCACACTGCAGCATTCGGGGTTGATGACGACATTTCGAGTGGCATTCGCAGCAGCAACCGCGCGCTACCGTCATAATCAGTACGCTGCTCGACGCTCGTTACGTAAATAATCCAAAGAAACTAAATCAGTTCTTTCCTACTCCTCCTCGTACTACCTCTGCTTCTTCGCTTGTACTGGAGGAGCATCGGGTATAGGACCGTAAAAAGGCAAGCGATAGACAAACGGGAACACAACCGCCTTCAGATCAGTCAGCGGCAGATGAAGTGGGCAATACTTGAGATGCGTCTTTTTTGTTGTTTCCCGTCCTGCTGATGCTCAGTTTTGCAAAGTTTGTCGCCAATTTTACAAATTAAATAGAGCACCAAAATATGTATTGTGCATAAGCATTGAAACCAAGCAGTCATATTTTGTTTCTGACGCTTTGAATGCGTCCCCCCTCCGTTCTAAAGGCGAACTGAAGAAAAACACAAGAAGTTATAGCAAACCGGAGTAGAATATTTGATCCACTTCCATCGCTGCATGAATGTCAAACGTTTCATTGCTTATGCTAAGAGGCGCTGCAAGAGAGATACTCGCTGACAGCTAAAAATTGCGTCCTGTCCTGTCAATAAAATCTTCGCAAACAGACGCTCGCTCTCCCTCTATCTCTCTGTGTGCATTTGTTTTATTTGCTACTTTTACTGTACCCCTCTGTCCTCCGTTCGGATTAGTCCGCCCCTGCCACGTCCCGTCCCGCCTACAGGAGCGGGAACGAACTGAACCGAAATCACAGCAGCATGATGATTGTTTATGATCTGATCATTTGTTTTGTGACGAGATAAAATTGGATTAAATTTGCATAACTCATTTGCCGTTCGCCGGATTTTTCGCCGGAGTGGTGCCGTCCCATCCTGCTCGTCGAGTCGAGTCGAAGAGATGCTTTCTTGCCATGCCGTTGATGAGGATAAGGATGCTGCTGATGTTGATGAGATGAACCTGACCCACCTACCCAACCCCCGATCGCCTCTCACCGCTTTCGGAAAAGGATCGGAAGCTGACGTTTAATAAAAGAACACACACACACACACACACACCAGCCAGCCACACGTCCTTCTGATAGCGGATCGCATGTAGATGAGGCGAATGGAGCATCGGAGATGGGACGAGGATTGGAAAATGACTCAATTGTTATCATTCCAACCGATTTTAAGTGATTCCTGACTTCGGGTATGTATGTGTGTGTGTGTGTGTTGTGGTTCTTTCACTTTGGAGCAAAGGACTAGCCCTCTACTGATAGTTTCAGTTTTTATACGGTGTACAGTCCTCTCTGGGTTCCTTTACCGTTCAGGTTCTGTCGGAACCGTGCGTGCATGCACAATTGATGAAATGAGATTGAATATTTAAACGTTCGGGTTGTTCCTTTCGATAGTGGCTCGGATGCGACGACGACCTTTAGCACTAGCTCGCTCTCTGTTCGCATTTCAGTAGTGGAATATTTCAATCGACTACTCGTGTGGATAGTGATGTTGGACACACCAGAGCTTTATTCTTATTTATTTTATTTATTTTATCTTATTTATTTAATGAATGAACAGTCACTGGGACATCGATTGGCTTGGCTTTCCAGGAAAATACACTGAAAACCTGTATGTTTCTTTAAAAACTGACATGTAGAGATGGTGCAATTGAATCAAAAGCTGCAACAGCGAAGTATGTTTGTTAGGAAATATGTTTTCCATTGTGTTAACCGAAGCTTTCAATGTGCGTATCTCGATCGGGATCTGTTTCGGATATCGCGAAAAAAAAAACAAAAGCTAATTTGGCCTATGCATAGCTTGAAAAGCTAGCTTTATAATAGTAGCTATTTTAAATTTTAACTTGTAAACCTTTTCTAAACCGAGTCCTGGATCGTAGGGCTCACTATTTGCTTATGTTTCTTCCAATAAGGTGATTTTCTCCCTTTCAATTGAAAATTTTCTTTCGAAATCAGGGTAACAAAAGAAATCAAACGAAGAAATAAGCGCTGTCCCGGAATGTAAACCCCTTTTCCCGAGTGCCGCAGGTTTAAAGGTTTATTTTTTTTTGCAATCGGTGCAATCGGTTGAAGAGTTCATAGCGAAAGCTGTCATCTAGTCATTTCCATTCCATTGCATTGCTGCTTTTGCCTCCGCTCTCCTCGCCCGGTCTGTTGCCGTCCGACATTACCGTCCGATGCACCGACGAAACGTGCCGGGAACGAGTCTTCCCTTTCAACGGCTCACGTCGTCGTAGACAGCTCTCTCTTTCCTCGCTGCTCGTCGGGAAGCTATTTTCTTTCTTCCGTTGCTTCCATTTTCCCCAATCCCAGGATACGGTAAAAGCGATCCTGGTGATTTCTTCCTCCACCTTCCCGGCGCGCGGTGCCCGGCGCACCATGAGAGCATAAATTATACGGGCAGAAGTCATCGAATCTTTCATTCCCGCTCCACCCCGGCCGCGCACATTGCCATTTTCCTGCAGGATGCTCGAATGTTCTTTTTTATTAAGAAAACCCATCGCACCGAACCGAATGCGAGTGCTTTCGGTCCATTTATCAAGAAGTGATAGGAATTTCCTTGCCCGCTCTCCTCCGCACCACCCTTTCAATCTAGGATCGGCCCGATGGAAACTGTTCCGCCGAGCGATTCTTTTCAATTTCCTTCCATCGCTACACGAGTGAGCCCGCTGCCGCGTTCGACGATTGGAAAAGAAAGCATCGCAGGCACTCGGGCACACACACACACCCACACACCCACGAATCGCTTTCCCTCTTCTAAAACGCCAGGTCTTCCAAACGGAGTGTGAAATTGTTTAAATATTTACCATACTCCGGGCCGGGAGAAAGTCGAAATGATTTGCCGTTTTCCGTTTAAAGTGCCTAAGCGTACCTGATCGATGGAGCAGAAGGTCCTTCGGCTGCGGAACGGCGGAACCACGATGAGTGTGTGTGTGTATGTGGGAAGGTGTATGCTGTTGGTGTGGCTTCGGTGGCAAGGTGGGTTGCCGATGGAAAAATACCTTCACTCAATCGAATACGGCGGCGAAATGGGGACCGTTTTTCAGCCTGATAGAACATTCTAAAATTGAAGCTTAGATTTATCGGCGTCATCCGGATTGAGCAATTGCGTCTCTCCGGGTTTGACCCGGGTTTTGCAGTGAAAGGACTGATGCGAGAATAAATATCACGGCAAATGTGTACGGTTAAATTGTTTATTCTGTCTCTTACAGCACATGCTACGTCATGCAATATTCACATAAAAGTATTCGATAGTGGAGAAAGTAGCTATGCTGCTTAGCAAAATTAAAAAAAGTATTGTAATTCATACTCAAAGGAGACCTTAGGGTCCCTGCAGTTTCTCAGATTTTTTAAAGCATTTTAATGTAATTGTCTGTTGATTGTGTACATTTCCAAATACTCTTGCTACATCATAATCATAACAAACAGTTACGGTAAGCCTAACGGTAATCTTTAGCTTCGGAAGGAGTCATATAGGAGTCGATGAGTCGTATCCAGAAGAAATACTTTTCTAGCGCGAATTTTCCTTTTATATTGTGAACAAAAATAAGCATAATGTTCAAACGAGCTAGGATCATAATGGAGAATCTTATAAGTTTTTGAGATTATATTGAATAGATGTAAACAAAAGCTTATATGCTCCTTAGGAAATGGTTGGCATTTCGTAATTATTTTAGATCATGTATAGTTAAACTTGACAAACATTGCATTATAAAAATGCGTTTTTATTTGGTGACGTTTTCCACACCTGCCATAGTAATAAAAAATATACATTTCCACATGTTTATGCGAGAGAGATTTTCATGTTTAAAATCCTTTCTTACAGCGTGAAGCTAAGACGAATAATTAAAAATGTCACTTATCTGCAAGAAGAAAAAAAGTTGTTTATCGAACGCATCAAACGATTTGCGCACCGGCGACCAAAAATTGCCGTGCCGCGTGCGTACCCAATCGATCGCATGCTGCTGACGATGATGATGGAGCAATCGGCTGCACATAAATCATGGCGCGTTTCCCATACTTAACCCGCCAAGTACTCCTTCGGGGTGCACGTTGATATAAAGACTCGACGCGGCGCTACTCAGCCGGCTCGCGGTCGACCTCCACGCGACGCTCCGGTGCGCCGCTGGCTTGGACGTCGCCTGTTTGTTTTATTTCGCTCATCTCTCTTTCCCGCGCACTGTTCGCGCACCCGTGCCCATTCATTCCGCATCATTACGTCTCCATTATTTCATAATTTTCACGCGTTTTTCCACGCGGGCCCGGACCGATTGCGGCAGCAGAAATTAACACATTAGCGACTAATTGAGCATCTTGCACGCGCGCGCTTGCTCGCTCGCACGGTGGCGGCGCGGTACACTACCGCTTTTTCGGTGCCGGAAGCTTCCATCCCATCCACCCTGCCCTTATCGTTAATCGCTAGCAAATAAGCATATGGCCCCCGGGAAAGCCTGCGGCGGGTAGCGCAACATTAGTGCATTAAATTCCCGCACTACTCGCAGCTGCTAGAGGCCACCGCGCCACTGGAGTACGAGTCCCATCATCAGCGAGTTATAATCGTACCGAGCCAGGCAACCGGCTAATATAGTACGACTGGAGAGAGTGGAGCAAATCGGGCTTCCAGGCTGCTCCCCATTTTCCCATTCTGTCGTTTTGGTTCGGAGTGAACGAGCGAAGCAAAACAGCACGATTAATTTTAACGCTGATTGTGTACGCTTGTCGGTTGTGCTTAATGTTCGTGGAATATTTTCGATCCACAAATTTTCGGGTGCACTATTTTTTTTTTGGCTCCACCACGTCACCAAGCTGGGTACGATTCAATATTTATTTTCGGTAAGTGAGCGTTAAATGGCACCGAACGGGAGGAGGAACGAAAACAACCAAACCAAGAGGCATCAATATCGCTTTCCCAAATTTCCCTTTCACCTCCAAGCATTGGGGTGACTGGTTGGGAATGTCTTTGATTTGACGGAAATTATAATATCTTTCGCTCAAACAGAAACAACAGCGCACAGCGGCTCCGGTGGCTCGATGTCGTTCAATTTGCCCCCGAAATGTCAAACAGTCTGAGGTCGCACGGGAGAAACGGCGTTCGGCAATCGGTAGAATATGCCACGTCAGGTTCCAGTTGCTGTTAACCATCACCCAAAATCCTCGAATCCGCCGCAACAACTTCACCCAAGGTGGTGCTCATCGAAGCACTTCAAAGAACCTTGAGCGTCTGACTCTCTACCTCGACGTTTGGGATTTTGTTCGGCCCCGGCACTAACCGGTGTGATGGCGGCCGCCCCTGCTCGAACCATATCGAAACCCAAACCAACGCTCCACTCCCGGGTTTTGGTTCAATTAATTAAATCCACTCTAATTACGGCCGTTCAATCACTGAACAATTAAACACGGCTAGGAGTGACGGTGAAGCGCCCTGGGAAAAAAGTGCCTTTTTCCGTTTTACCATATTTTCTTCGTCCCCGCGGACGACAGTGAATACAAACATTTTAAACACGGCCGGAAAACGCGCGGCGCAGTGTCGGATCCTTCCGAGGTAACGAATTAAATTAAATTACCAATTAATGAGTAACACTTCGGAAAGGTGGGCCAATCTTGTTCCCCGCGTTCCCCGGGTACTCTAGGTGATACAGGATGTGAGGAGGGGCTCACTGGGAGTCGTTTCGATTCAAGTTATTTGTGCTGATTTTAATACATAATTGGAGTGGCAGTTTGGCAGTGTACGAAATGAGGTCGCAATGAACCAATTTTGATACTCGAAAGTGTGTTGTTTGTGGTGGCTTGAGCGGTGTCATTTCAAGCGTCAATCGGTTTAATTATGTTCTTGGAGAATACATGAAGTTGTATTATTTGGAGTTTTCAGGAGTAGTCTTTTGAAATTAGATCGAAACGTTCATATAGCTTCATTGTTCATGCACACATTGTGAATAACACTGATTTTATAGTGAGTTTTGTGTACTCAAACTCAACGAATCGCTCCATTACTTGAGCCTATCGGTGGATGGAGATGCAGTTCCTTCTGCATTTGCTATTTCTGCTCTTAGTTCTGGGTGGTATCATGTATCCCCAATAAGTGTCTAGAACATTGTGGTTTGTTTTATCAAAATCCCAAAAACACGAAGTGAATCTACAGAGCACATTTTTATCTTTACAGGGTTTACCACAGCCGCTGACACATACTGCACACTTTTTGAAACAAGCGGCATACTCACTTCGAAGCCACCGCGATGTGTCAACACACCGCGGCTTCGAAGTGAGTATGCCGCTTGTTTCAAAAAGTGTGCAGTATGTGTCATCGGTTGTGGTAAACCCTGTATTACTTTCAAACCCAACAGCAGGTTTGTTTGTCCGTTAAAATGGCTATGCATCCTCATCTACAAAAACACGTCGAGTAGTTCGCAGATCACCGCGATTTTGTTCACTGCATTCCCTCCAGGCTCTCCACTGCACATGTATTTTCATGTGCGAAAAAAACAATTACAAAAACTATCGCACGCCAAATAACATCATTGGCGCGTCTTATGTAAACCGCGCTCCAACGACGGGGAAGCTCCCCGTACGGGCACGAATGAAGAAGCGTCAAAGGCTCGCTGGCGCTGGTCGGTACGGTGGTATTACTTCAATAAATCATAAATTTAGCATTTAATGATCGTAAGCGATACACTGGAAGCCAACCCCCTCCCAGTGATGCCCGGGTTGGGATTATTTTTATGCGCCACCAAACAACGCCCAACGGTTTCCCTCGGCGGGGAATCCTTCGGCACAAACTCACCAACAACGCGTGCTTAAATCATATCCTCCCCGCGCGCCGGCAAAGGTGTACGTACACCTTCGGCATCATTCTGGATGATGAAGTGAACCAAAACCGACGGGACGGCGGTGGAAAGCGAAAGAGAGTGAGAGAGAGAAACGCACACAAAGTGCATGCATCGGTCACTGCTTCTTGCACTGTGTGGAACGGTTTTTAAGTACCCCGTGCACGGGCACGCAAACGATTTATATCCCACTTGCGCAAGGCTCTCCCCGTGTGTTTGTATGCAAGCATCATGCATACGGGTATAAACTCTTTTTTTTTTGTTGCCCGCCACCATTCTTATAACATAGGCCAAAATCCGAGTTCGCTGCGAGACGAGCTCGGTTTTCTTTTGGGCTCATTATTTTACATCTTTATTTTCCAAGTTTTTACCTCTTTTTAAGTGGCATTTTTAATTTATTTGTCGACTTTTACTACTATCGTTCGTTTTCGCCCCGGGGCACCGCTCCGGCGCTGTTGTGGCAAAATTTCCTCTAGCGAACGCATCCCCGGCGAGCGAATGAGTTTTATTGCGTTTTTGTGTGTATGTTTTCGCAAGTTTTACGTTCCTGTCCGAGGACTAATTCGTTGACGTATGTGTGTGCATTCCCGCTGGCTTCTTTTTATGACCCCAACGTCAACGCCTTTCCTTTACGGGAGAGGAACGAGATTCTCTCAGTATGAAAAACAAGCGGCATATGAGCTAGAGTAATGTTGATCTAGCAAACGATGAGTTATTTAACCGATACCAGTAGAGGTAAGCCGTTTGAATGAACGATTTATTAGCGTTGCAGAATTAAAAAAAAAATCGCCATAATTAATGGGCCTGGTATTTGAGAAACTGACTGATCCGTTCCAGCCTTTTCATGGTTCGCTTGCTGGCGTGACTTCATTTGAAGACGAGTTGGGCGGAACAGAATAATTATAGTCATAAATTCTATTCAACAGTTGCCTTGTATAGAAAGATTTACTAATGTCTCTAAAATCGTTGCTATCGTTTAATATAGCGCATAAACGTAGCAGAACCCTAAGAATCTAAAACCATTGCTCATTTCCAGCTGTTGCAGTATGAGACACACAGCAGCAAAAAAAACACTCTGACAAATGTCTCTCGACACTCGAGTCCGCACAGGTGCACCGCAACGGCTCAGCTACTAAAGTGGGTGGCTGCATTTATCCTTCGCCCATCGCCCGTACTTAATATCGTTAGCCCCGCAGCGTCGGAGCACCTTCGAAAAGTACACATTAGTGAGCAAAATACAAACTCTGACGCCACCGCCGTGCTCATGCCCCACAGCAAGCGGCTGCACACACCGATACTGTTCAAACATATTTATACACCGATTACCGGGGCTTATTTTCCATACTATTACCATAATTATGCTGTCAGTGGTGGTAATAAATACACCCGGGTACACCGGTCACACCCGCGCACAGAACCGTGCTGGTGGTGGTGGTGTTGGGGCTTTTTAGGATATTTTTCCGACCGCCACGCGGTGCGGGCTCCGGTCCCGGTGTCGCCCAAGACGATCACGGTATGGTCACTGTAATGTGTTTCGGTCACCGGTCACCTCACAGTGGCACTGTCATCATGCATGCGGCCACACGGCGGACAAACCCACTTACAACAAACACACACACACACACACACACAC
>KB673090.1:10998038-11030918 GCA_000349145.1 Anopheles dirus | reverse complement strand
GTACCCCGTGCACGGGCACGCAAACGATTTATATCCCACTTGCGCAAGGCTCTCCCCGTGTGTTTGTATGCAAGCATCATGCATACGGGTATAAACTCTTTTTTTTTTTGTTGCCCGCCACCATTCTTATAACATAGGCCAAAATCCGAGTTCGCTGCGAGACGAGCTCGGTTTTCTTTTGGGCTCATTATTTTACATCTTTATTTTCCAAGTTTTTACCTCTTTTTAAGTGGCATTTTTAATTTATTTGTCGACTTTTACTACTATCGTTCGTTTTCGCCCCGGGGCACCGCTCCGGCGCTGTTGTGGCAAAATTTCCTCTAGCGAACGCATCCCCGGCGAGCGAATGAGTTTTATTGCGTTTTTGTGTGTATGTTTTCGCAAGTTTTACGTTCCTGTCCGAGGACTAATTCGTTGACGTATGTGTGTGCATTCCCGCTGGCTTCTTTTTATGACCCCAACGTCAACGCCTTTCCTTTACGGGAGAGGAACGAGATTCTCTCAGTATGAAAAACAAGCGGCATATGAGCTAGAGTAATGTTGATCTAGCAAACGATGAGTTATTTAACCGATACCAGTAGAGGTAAGCCGTTTGAATGAACGATTTATTAGCGTTGCAGAATTAAAAAAAAAATCGCCATAATTAATGGGCCTGGTATTTGAGAAACTGACTGATCCGTTCCAGCCTTTTCATGGTTCGCTTGCTGGCGTGACTTCATTTGAAGACGAGTTGGGCGGAACAGAATAATTATAGTCATAAATTCTATTCAACAGTTGCCTTGTATAGAAAGATTTACTAATGTCTCTAAAATCGTTGCTATCGTTTAATATAGCGCATAAACGTAGCAGAACCCTAAGAATCTAAAACCATTGCTCATTTCCAGCTGTTGCAGTATGAGACACACAGCAGCAAAAAAAACACTCTGACAAATGTCTCTCGACACTCGAGTCCGCACAGGTGCACCGCAACGGCTCAGCTACTAAAGTGGGTGGCTGCATTTATCCTTCGCCCATCGCCCGTACTTAATATCGTTAGCCCCGCAGCGTCGGAGCACCTTCGAAAAGTACACATTAGTGAGCAAAATACAAACTCTGACGCCACCGCCGTGCTCATGCCCCACAGCAAGCGGCTGCACACACCGATACTGTTCAAACATATTTATACACCGATTACCGGGGCTTATTTTCCATACTATTACCATAATTATGCTGTCAGTGGTGGTAATAAATACACCCGGGTACACCGGTCACACCCGCGCACAGAACCGTGCTGGTGGTGGTGGTGTTGGGGCTTTTTAGGATATTTTTCCGACCGCCACGCGGTGCGGGCTCCGGTCCCGGTGTCGCCCAAGACGATCACGGTATGGTCACTGTAATGTGTTTCGGTCACCGGTCACCTCACAGTGGCACTGTCATCATGCATGCGGCCACACGGCGGACAAACCCACTTACAACAAACACACACACACACACACACACACACACGCGCATACACACATAAGTCCGGGTTTTATGTTGTATCCAAGGGCCAAATCAGGACATCGTCCTCCGCTCTCGACGACGTCCCTAGCCGGGTGGGGACGGTTTAGCGCACACATGCATCCATTCCACACCCCAGCCAGCAATATGCTTCCATCGGCTTCAAACGACCGAAACTGACCATCATTTATATTATTCATTTTGCCACCACCGGCGTTGCCACAGAGTGCCGTGCCGTGCTAGTAGGGAAAAGGCACCCGAGGACCTTTTGCTTTCTTGTCGTAAGACCACACATACACACACACAGCGGGCGTAGATTGAGCGTTTCGTACGATGTGGTTTTTCATTTTTCCACCTCCTGCCTGTCACCTCTCCTGCGTGTCCTCTCCTCTCCTCTCCGGGAGCGCAGGAGGAAACGTTTTGTGTAAAATGCAAGGATTTGAGCACGGGGAGCACAACAACAACAAAAGCACGCCCATCACCCACCACCGGAGGACGTGGGTCCACCGCGGCCCCGGGACCCGGAAGCGAGTTGACAGACATATGTGTGTTTGTACACATGCAAGCTAAGCAAGCGCGGGGTGGTGCAGCCCACTAGTTGCACTCGCCGCTGTTCCGGTGGTTCCGGCGCGTCCGCTTCACCGGGCAACCAGGGCCAGGACAAACATTCGGGGTTTGCCTTCCGTGCGAAACCGACCACGAAAGATTGTGTTTAAAAGCGCGCGCACTCTTGCACTTGCGGGCGGCGGGTATCGCGCATATTGTTGCCGCTGCAGGCGCCCACATGCGAACGTCAGGCGAGGAAGATAGAGTGGATGATTTTTTGTTCCGAGAAAATTGATAGTACTTTCTTCGTGGTGGTGCTAGATGGTAGTAGATGTGTTGTGTTTTTCTGTTCTGTTGAGCGAGGCGCGCACGGGGGAAGAAAAACGCATTTAATCTTCAGAACTGTAACTAACAGGCACACCTTAGAGCTCTCCGGAAGGGTGCATACGATTTGATTAATAATTGTTAATATTGCTTTAGTTGGTGCTTGCGAGGTGTCCTTGTTACTAAAGAATGTTTTTGGTGGAGTTTGAGGAAATCAAAAATACCCAAGTAGACTCCTACTGACTGGGGAGGGTTTCAAGAACATGTTAGTCTCAAATTGGGTCCAACTTTTTCTTCCATATCGACAGATATCTCAGTGTTTCAACTTGTAATTGTCACCTCTAGAACTTTGGTTATTGCAGAGTCCTTTACAAAGATCTAGGTACTTTAAATTAGGTTTGCTTCAATTTTTTTATCAGTTCGTAGCATCTGAACATTGGTTTCTGGTCATAAAACTTCGCTACTTGAAGATATTTCTTAGGACGATTAATTTTTCTGTAAAAAAACATCTTAAGGGGATGACATATATCATTTTAAGCTTTTGTATCAATATCTAGCTTCGTAGTTATAATGGTAGATACTCTTGCATTCTTTCTTTTGTGACCGATCAAAATTCGATCAAAATCACTCTGTTACTCAATTCCATTAACACCGAGAAAAAACGCTAAATGCTGATGAAAAGAAAACTAGCAGAGTAAATTAGCATGGATGCGTTCATTAACTTTTCGAAAAAAATGCAGCGTTATAAAAAAGCACATAAAATCCAGAAAAAAAACTCGATTGAAGTGAACTTGATACACAAGTCGTGTTTAAACTGCGTATGATCGTGCTGTTTACCTCGTTACGCACAAGGTAACGAGATCAATCCCCCTGTTTTTGGTCCTTTTCCGTCGTCCTATTTGATGCAATTTCATGAGACCTGCAACTCGTGTCAATTCTTTCATCCTCCTCGGTGCGTAGCCATTCCATTAAAACGCCTGGGAATTTTCGTTCGCCGTTTTAGTTTTTTGCAACCTTCGCATGGTCGTGTGTAATGAAGATATGATAGGGCTGGGTGGGAGAAGAATCGGTATATCAACTGCATTAATAGGTTCTCTACCTTTCTCATTCTGACGGCTGCTACTGTTCGCTCTAGCTCCACGCACTCAAGTTTACGACTTTCTCTCGCACGCAGCGCACAAGTGGATAACATTGCAGGAGGGGGGTGAAGTTAATCATAATTTAATTAAATTCAGTTCACTCGCTAAAGTATGTGCTCGGGTTTTTTTTTCTCGAAAAACGCCATAAAGCTGCGCACATTAAGTTAATGTGCAACGGCGCTGCGTCTTCCCATTCTTAAGCACATGCATGTGCGGCCTGATTAAGATGCATTAAATGAGTTAATAAAACAGCAGATGCAATGGCATGAACTCGCTTCTGGTTGGTAATGGAAACGACGTTATGAAAAAATAATAAAGATGTCAGTCTTTTTTCTCGTTATAAAATTATGTGAATTTGAATAAGATGCTAATTACTAGTTTGAGATTCGTGTGCACAAGTTGTTTGATAAAAAATATGAGCAAAACTGTTACAAATTTATTCGGAAATAGTTTTTTCCTAAAACCGTAACAAATCTGTTAGCTAAATATGGGGGCGCCTGGTACGTTATTCATTAGTGATTCGTTTTTTCTCTCACTGAAACCCAAACGTAGACAAATTAAATCAAAACGCCCAATTAAAACGGCCCTCCCCGTACTGCGATTCTGACATCTTTGCACACTCACTTGAATTCATTAAAATCGGAACCGAACCTTTTTGTTCGTGTGCCAGAGAGCGTTCGCCAACGTCACCGTGCGGCGAGTTTGCATAATGCAACGCGCTCAATGATTTGTACGAATTTTTGACTGATTTAATTAAAATCCTTCTCGCTGCCCGCTTAAACCGTTTTAACCTAATCAAACGCGAACGAACGGCCCGAGGTACAAAACGTGCTAATACAACACCACTAGCTGTCGTGGCTCACCGTCACAGCGTCTTCGTGACAGTTACTGCATAAGGAAAAAAACGAAAATAACGCTTGACGCGCTGCGTCTAATAGGGCTTTTGCATAAAACCCTCATCAATCAATCGTCAGCTGCCTGATTTGCCAACCTGCCAGCACAAGGTCGCACGGATACTTTCTTCTCACCTCTGCCGGGTGGCCTAATCCTGCCACGTTCAGCTTTACGCTAGGCTATCTTCATCCGGGGTATTTTTTGTTTCTCTGCGTGGCGACCTGAATGCGAAGGCTCGCGCGAATAGCTTCCGAATCCGGATAGCTTCAGTTCGCTTAGGGTGTCGGTGTCGGGGCTTAATGCTTTGTTTAGCGTGCTTAATGTGCGTACGGATCGTTTTTTTTTTCATGTTGGTGGAATTTTCTTTCATTCTTTGTTCGAAAACAAGTTTTAGATTTACGGTAAATAATTGTAAAGATAGTTCAACGGAAGCGACATGCATCTCTTCAAGGATTCAGATAGCTGGGCTAATTTTCTTTTCTTCAGTTCCAAACACCATAATCTAAAACTGCTGATCTTCGCAGCGTACCGGCGTAACGCTTACGTAGTGAAAATGTTTTTATGCCGCCAAAACAATCATTCCCTTCAAACACCGCTGCTGGCCGTTCCACCCAGGTGCCGGCTAGTGGCGTTTCCGGCGCCAATAAACGACAGCATTATCACCTTCACTTGAGTGCCTAATAAACACACGGTTATGTGTTATCCTTATCGCTTTTCCGCGATGGTACATTTGGCACTTCCCGCGTGGTGCTGTGGTACACTTTTTTCACGCTCTCCTTGCTGTCCTTCTCGAAGACCGACCTCCGAACGCGTGCTGTATCGGTTCGCGATGACGGTGACGGATGGGATTAAATGGGACACGTAGGGGAGGGACCGGGCGTGGAATCGGGCGTGGAAACGCAATGATAAATGCTTCCGATGATATCGAACATAAAACGGATTAAGATTAAACATATTGACTGTTTTCCTGTCTCTCCGTGTGATCGTTTGCACACGGCAGGAAGGTACCCGAAGGGAAACGGTAATCGTTTTCGTCCGCGATAAGCTTCAACCTAATGGCGAAGAGACGGGGTGGTATGTGTGTGTGTTTTAGAGCACCACGGATTCGGGAACAGTTTATTGATTTGGTTTATGGAACCTTAACCTCCGCTCACACCGATACACACATAAACCATGTCCGCCGGGGGTGACCTCCCATAGGTGGTACCTTCGCCCAAACGGTTCATGTTAAAGACGTTTTATTTTTCATTTTTACACACTCGGAGCCGCGGGTATATGTCGTACTTGGATTTATGGACAGAAATCAATGATCGAAAGTAGCAGCGGGTGGAAACCTCTCGTTCTCGTGGGATTTATTATCCTAGCGCGAATCACCGATACCAATATGTTTACGAGCCGAATATTGCTTTTTGCTAAGATTTACATCTCTCGGCGTGCTAAATATGGTCGATGCCGAAGATATTCCTAGTGATAAAGTTCCCTGAGAGTTTATTGAGTTTATAATGAAATCATTTTTCGCCCTTTGACGACAGATGACAGACATTCATATCCTTGTCAGCTATACAACTGTCTTGTTATTGTTCTGGGGTGCTCTTTTCCATCCGCCAAGGGAGATTATCACCGTGTACTTATTTATTCCCTTCCCTGGGACGTTAAATCATACGCGCCCTGCAAATAAAATCCACCAGAACTTCCCTGTCGAATGCTTCTAGCCTCGCTTCAATTTAATAACCGTTCTTTATGTGACCACCGCGACTAAACTTGAAATGGCGGTGCCAAACGCGGCGAACGAATGCAAATGTTCGCGCCCTGCCCAGCGCTCAGGGCACCGGAGTTTGTCCTGCTCTTAACTACTTTTAATGCACTTAGAGCCATTCTTATGCAACTGCCGGTCCAGGATTACTGTGCACTAACGCGCGCGCCCCAAGATTATCGTCCTTGGCAAAGGGCTCCTTCTCGGGTGTTACGCAAGCGGGTAAGCATTCCTCACGGCTCGCGTCGTAAACTATCGCCCGCTCATTTACTAGCCCGCTGTGCGCCCGGCCCAGGACATCGGTGTGAAAGTGCATTTCTGCGGTTCTGCGACCACGGCGCTCGAGTGTGGTGTGCCTGCTTTCGGGGCCAGCGCGCTCGTCGGCGCGTTGGCAGAGCCGGGAAGCAAATCTTAGCATTCATCGTGTCCAACGTTTACGCGCAGGCGAAAATGCCCTTCGCCTTCCCCGAAGGATGCGACTGGGCGAAAACCGGGGAAGTACTATTATTTATCTGCCTTTCAGCGAATGTGCCTGGCATTTGTAATGCCCTTTTGGGGAGGGAGAGGACTCGCTCGGCACGGTCCTTTCCGCAAGGCCATCGGACCGGCGACAGGAAACGCGACGCCGTGCGCAAATGGGGGTAAGATTTATGTTGTCTTAAGATTACAATATTTTTAGTATAAATAATTTCGGTGAAATTATTTCACTATAATTGGATTTTTATTCCGCACTGGTGGATCGCGAGGTCGCGCAATAGAAGAGGCACCAGACTCGGCCCAGACAGTAGCAGCAACAAGCCGCCCAAGCCAACTTTCCCATTCCCCGGTCGCGTTATTACTCGCTCTCTCGCTCGCATCTCGGTAACTGATGGCGGCCATGATGGTTGGAAATTTAAATTAAACTATTCTATTATGAGCAACAATAAATTAAAAGTGCTGCGGCGCTAACTGCGATGCTGTTGCCGCCTGCCCACCACTGTTTGCAGGTGAATGAATGCACAATTGGCGATCCATTTTGTTCCGTGAGGTGTATTTTTCTCACTTCAACAGAGTGTTTTGCTGTTTCCACTGTTGTTCTACTGCAACAACCCCTGCTGAATGGGGTCCCAGGAACTGTTTAACCTCCTCCCGAGCGCTAGTGTGTAGTGACTTTAGCAACAAAAATGCAACCCTTTCATTAGGGCTGCTCCACGCGCGCGTGAGACAGAGAGAGGTGGGCTGCAAGTTCGAGAGAAGAAAAAAAACGTCAGCCCTCGAAAAGAGGGTGTAACTTGCAACTGGCGAAAATTAGCACCGCCCATTTAGCAAAAAAAAAACATCGTACTCCCGTTGCGAAACACGAGGCTCCATGGAATGTTACTACCTAGTCGTGCACCTCCTTAGGAGTAGTTCCTTTAAACTATAAAAAACAGACTTGAGTTTTGTACTTACATTGCGTCTTAAAGTAGTGTGATTGTTCGAATGTTGTTTATAAGGTCTTACACATCAACTTTTGGACTATTTTTTCTCCAATCTTCCATCAATATGATTTTCAACACATGTATCCTCAAACTTTCGACTACAACCGTTATAATCTTTAATCAGCTTAAATCGGAGTTGTTGTGGAGTGTATTGAACTTTTTTTTAACATCCTTCGACTCACTTTATAAGTTAAAAGGTTCAAATTCACATTTTGATGTATTTTTTAATATCATATAGGATATTTGATTAGGGTCTCGAATTTCAGAAAGCTTAAAAGCGAATTTAGATGGCTTAAAAACGTTTTTAAATTAGAGGGATTAATATTGATCATTTTTACAATGTATGCATGTAAGACATGCAACCCATACTACTTTTGAATCACTAAACAACACAACATAAATGAAAACAATGAGCAGCAACTGGCCATAACAATTCAACCGCGAACCGAAACTGCAATCACACTTGCCATGTACGAGTTCCGCAAGCTCCAATTAATAGCACAAGTGGCATAAGTGAATGATTAATACCCTAATTAGCATAATGAGAATATAATAAGTCATTTGAAGTCCACCACTTGATTTCATTGCGCATGCGGACTTTCGGAAAGGGGTACAGCTCACACTCACCAGCACGCCGTCGCACCGTGTCTGGGTGACTGGGTGGGCACCAGGAGCTAAGTTTGTTGCTGTCATTTATTTCCCTTTTTGTGTTTGCGCTGCGGACGGCTTTAAATTTATGCAACGCTTTGCTGCTACAACCCCGCATCGCCCCGGTCGGCGGCCATTTGTCAAGAAGTTGGAGTTTTGTGAGAAATACTCCCGGCGGGACTAGGCACCAACACCACAGCACACACCCTGTGTCCTGCGGGTCCCTCCAGCGGTCCCCCACGGCCGGGCCGGGAGGGCGAAGGTGTTGATGAGTGGTGCGTGCAATTTATACTGCTAAATTTTCCAGCTTTACGTCCATTTACAGACGTATAAACTGATTACTTTCGCCGTGGGAGCAAGCTGTTCCTGGGGTACGTCTGCCGTAATAATTGGCCCATCGGTTGGCTTTGGTGTGCTGTTTTTTTATTTCGGGTCCGGGCACCCACCCAGCCGCTTCCCCAGAGTCTGGTGGCGTGCATGAGTGTGTGTGTGTGTGGGTCGGGTGGGGGGAATCAGAAATTAATGATTATTTGATTATAATGTTTGCGAAGTCGGTAGGCGAATGTGGATCCCTTTTGTTTTATGGTCCGCTGTTAATGCGTTTTTGATATCAAAATCATACCCACGTAATATGTGTGGCGCTGGGAGCGCCGCCGCGTTCCTTTTAGGTGTAATAGTGCACGAACTTCTTGTGTGCGTGGTGGGGAGGTGAAGAAGAGGAGGGGGGATGCGACAACGGCCGGGGTGAAGGGATTACAGTTTGCGTCTGCTTGAAGTTTCCGAAACGAGAGCGAAAGCCACGAAACGGTTCGGATGCAGCCGTGTGTTCCGTACGATAAATGCATTCGATTCGGGTTTGAACCGAAAACGGGAGAAACCTGATTGTTCTTGGAAAATCTAAATCTGAGCTGATGATGATGTGTGTGTGTGTGTCCACCTGACCACTCATCATCGACAGAGGACGCAGTTGCATTATTGCCGAGTTCCCACGATTATTTATTTCGTCCAGTTCGTGGAAACGATTCTAGGCATTTTAATTGGCAAACCGTGGGGCTCGCATATTAGAATACAGTTACTAAATATTTATTTCCCCGACGGCGACGTTAAACGGGCTCCGTTAAAATGCCCGCCGCGTCAGGAATACCAATGCGCGGCGTGCGCGCTTTACACGGTGTTTGATGTCGCCGCGATCGTCGAATCCCAACCCCTTATAGGTGTCAAAATTTAACCGATTTTCCACCGTAAGGCACACTGCTTACCCATGTGCATCCGGCCAATTTGCCGCTCCAATCATGCGTCAAAACGCGCGGCTGCGTCGTCGACAAGTCCGTATTCGTCGTCGCCACAAGCGAGAAAGAGGTGGCCGTAAGTAATTGGGTGAACGCTAGTATGCAACCGTGGCCCGAAGGGGACCTGGTGGGCATAAACCGATACTTAGCCCATAAAAGGAACCTCTTACAAGAACAACAGAAACAGCGGAACCGATCAACCGAAAAGCGAACAAGCGATGCATTGCACAACGCGCCGCGCGCCATGAATTTCAACCGGCTTTGCACCGGTCGGAAGACACCGTTCGTAAGACCGGTACCCGTTCAGAAATCAAAGTAGCGAAAAAAGAATCGCATTTGGCAAGTGAAAGAATAAAACATGTACTTATGTACATTGGAAAAAAGAACTAACTAAAGTAAGTTTAAAAAAAAGCGTCATTGAAATAAAAGTAGTAAAAACAATGTGATATAAAAAAAAAACATATAAGTGGCATTGGAATAGCTGACCACTGGCGCTCAGCAAAACAAAGTCGATAATAAAAACAAAAAAACGCACACACGCATAACACACTAAACGCACGAACAACCAAAGCAAGAAAACCACAAGCAAGAACAGTAGGAAATGGAGGGAAAAAACAAACATCCAACCGACGGAAAAAAGCGGGCTATTGAAACAATAAAAATAAATATAAATGTTATTTACCGGATGCCACCAAATGTGCACCTGAGTGGAATAGTTAATGCGCGCACAGTTTGCCGCCGCCACTCGGGACCGTTGCCGCCGCCACAGCCCACTCCCCCTTCGGCAGTGACCTATGGCTGTGCCCGGCGCGACCAGCTCGCGTCGGACGTCAGATGGCGCAGAAATTTAAGCGTTTGACGACACGGGCTCGTTCTGTTTCGTTCCATCATTCGCGCTCATCGCGCGAACAACAGTAGCCGAAATGTGAGGCAGGAATTTCCTTCGGCCATCCCGTTTTCCACTTGCCGCACAAACGCGCACCGAAAGATCCAAAAGAATCGGGGGTCGGTAAGCGCAAAAGCGTAAAGCGTGTGATGCAGGAATTTGGGGAACGTGTGAAGGAAACAAGTGTGTTGCAGCGCGCGACGACTCACGGCGAGGGAACCGCTTTGATCGTTCACAGCAAACCGATGCAACCGAGAGCGTAAGATCGCGAGAAACACAAATAGAGACGGAGGACTGAGCTTCCGAAAGTGTAGATAGAAGTTTCCAAGATATTTGAAACCCGGCCACCCGGCTTAGCCTACTCCGGTATTCCGGCGGGTAATGATCACATAATTAGCAAGCGACGAATAAATCTCGCCGCAGTAATTCGCTTAGCGCACCCCGCGAAACGCACCTTCTGCAAGCGGTTCGTGTAACTTGTAATGTCTCTTTTGTCGAGCGTAATGTCATCGGCTCCGCTGCGCTAGCTGGATTCTAATTTTACAGCCCTTCGCTTCCAACGGCAGTGTCCCGGATTCGGTCGCTTTGTTTCTCACGGGAGCGCTGTCATCTTCCTGGTGTGACAAGGGATGAATAATTAAGTGCTGTGTGTGTGCTCCTTTCGGGTGGAAGTTTTCCGAAACCCGACCGGGGAGCGCTGCAAAAGTTCCCCCACGAAGAGCACCAGGAGAGGCATGATGAAGCTGCTGCTCTTGATAATGATGGTAGCGGCGCAGTGGCAGGTTTGGGGGCGAAGAAAAAAAATGAATCCTTGTTTTTCATGTTTGGATAATGTGAAGGTGTGGTGGCCGTAGTACCTGGTGTCGCTGTAAAATTGGAAAAATACGTACGTACAACCCATAGAGAGGCACAACAAACCACCTCCCTATGCCACTTGTTTAAACTTGTTTTCGTGCAATAGCATAACGGCTAGATCATCATCATCGTTGCTACTGCTGCTGCCCGTGCCACAACACCTGCCCTCCCTGTGCGAAGTTTATGCAAATTGTGTATCCCCGACTTCTTGTCATGGTTGTAGCTTTAAAAGGGATTCATCTCTTCCTTTCCGTAGTATCGATTAAACGAAAGGATCTGACAAATTCAACATTATAAAAGACAGTATTTGACGAAAAATCTATCGTAGAAGGAATAAAAACAAAATATGTTGTAGTTAAGTTATATCTCAAGAGATGGCGCCACTGAAGCATGGTTGCTGTGCTTCATTTAACTCGTGGTTACTATGTTTGTTTTTATGAAAATGTGATTTTTATCAGTTTGTCACATCCGAATTGTATGTCTTGATGTTGGAGAACTCAAAATCTTCATCACTTGAACGATAAAAAACTCTATCTAACGAATAATGTACAAATGTTGCTCACTCATTAGTTGAGTTCGAAAAATCCCTTTTTATTATTACAAAAAGTAACCAATTATTCCCGAATTTTGTCTAGCAAACTGATAACATCAACTGTTTTCTACACAAAAACCCCCACACTTATTAGGGATACTTTATTTCAATAGAACTGCTTCGCCAGACTGTCCCCCGGTAGCACGTACGCTTTTGCACTAGGGATGCTGCACTTCGCTTTGAACCGGGCAGCTCCTCCCGGGCAAGGAAACTCCACCCTGGGAAAGTAGTGTCGCCGCTGTGCGTTAAAACTTTGCACGATTATTCTTCCTCTATCTGGCTCGCCTCGAGAGGGCATGGCGCGCGTGGCCCGGCTGTGGAGGTTGATAAAAATAAACGCTAAAGGTAGCTAAACTCGCTCTGGGATGTATTATGAACCAGCAGAGCCGTGTCTTCCCTTAACTTTTACCCATAATATATGGGATGCAAACAGAGCCGGGCACATCTTGGGTGTGTGTTTGTGCTTGGTGTGGTCGCGCCAGAAGAGCAGGATGTTGGAAAAGTTTATCGAAGATTTCCGTCATTATACAAACGGGTGCGAACACCGTTTTATGCACACATACAGGTGAGGGCGACGAATTGCTGTTATTTTCTTTCAAGAAATTCTTCCACCATGGGCACACGGGCTGTTCCTGCCGTGCTGTGTAACGAACAGCGATGGAAAGCCATAGATGTCGCGCAAATACTCATAAGTAAATTTTCGCCTCGTACGTGTTCCGATATCGTTAGGGAAGTATTTTAAGCTTCTCTCGATATTTCCCGAAACACACTCTACCCTCCAGCTCGCCCGGCAGTGGAAAAAGCGATCAAAGCGAGCTGGAGGGAACGGAGTTTGCGATGTTCGAGTGTGTCGATTCAGTTTCCCGCAGAAGATGCAATCGAGAGAGAGAGCCCGCCCGCGGTTCCTTTGGGATTGCGAAGGAAGTATATGGGCCGTTGGTGGCAAGATGAAAAGCAAAGGTGTTGGTCCCGAAAACAAATGCCGGATAACGCCACCGACGGCGAGGCGACGGGATGGGACGATGGCTTCGTAATGGTCCCTTTGGAGAGGTGGAACCGGTACCATTTTGCTTCGACGGGCGTGTCGTTGCGGTGATCCTGTGTATCGTGGGGACATGACTTTCGAGGTATCTTTTACCCCTTGCTCTAGCATGCCCCCTTAACTCGTGAGCGTAAGATTTGTCTCCGTCCGCCCCGACCTGTGATGCATAATTCCGATGTTGTGCCGAAGAGGTGACTATGCGTCCCAGGGCGCAGTTTAGAACGCAATTTGCACGTTGTTTTATCGAAGCCGAAACATGTCGGAGCGGCTGGGATTCCCATCCAGAAACGGAGCTGGACGGATAAAGGCAGCACATGCATCATATCTTAAAGAATTTTCCGCACTTTCCAACCCGCCACATGCTCTGCCGAAATGTAAAGTACCTGAGGTTTTTTTGGGGTTTGAACTTTTCTGGTCGCAAGAGCAAGAGCTGGTGTGCGAGAAGGATTATTATTGCCACTCACAGAGTTCACACCGTGTTGGCGTGGCGCAGCAGCAGCAGCAGCAGGCATTAGGGCGCATTAAGGAGCAAAGTACAGATATCCCAACCGAACCGAAGGAAAGTCCCACCTCCCGCTCCAAGTCGTGTGCACGCCCGCCGTTATCGTAATGGGGATCGCTTTTAGGATGGATGGCACGTGGGCCCCCAGCATCATCGCCGTCGCGTCGGCCACGGTGCGAGGTGTTGTGAGATTTTAAACTTTTCACAAAATAGCAGACAAATATCTCCCATCATCATCATTATGATTATTACGAGAAGCTGATGGAGTTTTCGCCGAAAGCGGGCCGGATAATGCCGCTTTTTGCTCAGGGACAGCGGATAAACGAGTCTCTTCAGCGTGTGCATTACTGCTCCCAGTGTCCCGGCGCAGTGGATAAGCGTAAGTAATGGCATTTCTTGCTCCGTTCGGAAGAGGTTGGTCCGCAGAATTATTACCCGGCCGTGTTTGTCTTCCCTCAAATGAGGAACTTTTGGCCTCGGCTAATTAAGATAGCTCGTTGGGAGGGTTTTTTCCGTAATCGTCTGCTTTCTTATCCCTGCCGGAAAGCCCTCGCTCGCGCTACGTGCAGGATGTCACTGCGGGAAAGCAGCGGGAATCTCCATTAAAATTAGGTGCCCGGTGCGAATGGAAGTAGTATGACTTCCATACCGCAAGACTGCGTTTAAGCTCGGTGCTTATTATCCCGTGCAAAACTTATTAACGCATTCAGAGGGAGTAAGAACAAAGATTCATTAAACTTTTTTGCAAGCATTCATTTTCTTTGACTCTATTGAGCTTTAGCTAGTAGTCGAGACCAACCCCAAGCGTTCCAGACAAAAACTTCTTCCTCCAACGCATGTTTAATGTAATTGAATGAAGGAAATCGTTTGACACTGCTTGACATTTCATTTAAATGGGTTAACGCTATTGTTTGCGTCGTTGTGTGTCAATCGTCAATCGTCCTTATCGCATGCGTGTCCACCAGGCGGGCATGCTCGTCCAGAGATCCAAGATTGAGCCGTTCGCTTAGTTTATGATTCCGCTCACAAGTCTGCATCGGATTTACGGTTTAAATGCCGTCCGTGTGCCGCCACTGTCGTCGGCCCTCAGCGCCGCGCCTCCCCCAGTGTCTCAGATTATCAGGCCCAGGCCACTCAGAACGAATCCTCATTTAGACACTGCATCGAATCGTCCCCCCCCCCCCCCCCGGACCCGGACTCACACCGGAAACGAGCTATCTCGCTCTCGGCAAAGGATGCACAAAAGAATCGTATAAAACTCTCCATTAAACCAACCACTGATTCCATATCGGTTACTTTCATCGCACGGGCGGACATTCGAAAGGGGGAGGGGACTGGAAAAAAGAAAACGAAATACACTTCTGACGGACGGGCCAGTCCCTGGTTCGTTGTGTCAGATTGTCCCACCCAGGTCAGCCGAGAAGGCAGAACAGTCCGGGTTACGGTGACAGATTTTTTTTTTCGTTGTTGCTACTTTCTACTGAGTGTATAGTTCACCACACACACTGTTGGGTCCTTCCCGAGCATAACGGAGTGGAGTTTCACCCCGAACCTTACCCCTCCACTTCGCCTCCTGCTCCCCAACCAACTCCCCGGCAAAAGAGAGTGACTATCAATGAGACACGGGACAAACCATAAAACACCAGACGTAAACCGTATCGAAGCATTGCTCAGAAATAATTAAAATAAATCATGCCGTGAATAGCAAATGAGTGCGAGTCTGATTGTTTCCCTCGGTTCGCTTTTTTCCTCTCCTTCCACAATCTCATCCCCGTATTGTGTTATCCCCCTTTCAAGTGTGTAAGCTGCGTCGCGCGGGGAAAGGCCTCATCTCTCCTCCAGTCAGTGCCGGTGGCTCTTGATTTGTACTCCCGACCGCGGAGGCTTTAAATTTTCACCATTGACATTGTTGTCACCACCACCACCACCACCACCACCACCACCACCACCACCACCACCACCACCACCACCACCACCACCAGCAATATGGCGATGGAAAATAAAATGCACAAATGTTACCTTAACCGCTTTTTGCGCGGTGGTGAACGTTGAAGCGCGTCTCAAAGTGAGCGAAAATAATTTGCGTGAAACGCTCATAATTTATGCACACGCACATATTCGCGATGACGGAGCCAGCCAGCCCTCTTGACCGACCGGCTGTTGTCAAGCGCTGTTTGAATTGCTTAATTTTTACAACCCATTTTATGCTCATATTTCAGGGCGTAATATGACATCTTTACAACATCCTACAGTTTGGACAGTTTTTGCGCGTTGCGCTTTCTTAGTGGCGTAGGTGAAAGCTTCCATTTGGGGTTACGTTCAGGATTTTCATTTTGTATCGTAATTATTTGGAAGCAAAAACTGATTGAGGAAAACACCAGATCTCAGTGAAATTTACAATTTTGATTAGTGTAGAGTCTAATCTTTAAATATTCATAACATTTTAAAATGTCAAGAGTCTACACATATTTCTACACTTCGTGAATCTTCAGAGATTCTGAAGATTTTTTTTTTAACCTAACCTTATTTGCCAAGTATAATAATAATGAGATATGCGATTATACCAGCCGTCCGACGGTTATTAATCTTTTGTTAATAATGTTCAGATATTCATAAACATAAAAATTCCTTCAACGCACGCGCGAATTCAGACTGACTATAGTACATATCGACAACATCATAGCATAAATTGAATGTTTTACACATGAGCAGTAAAGGATCCCTAGCTCAACACATGCGAGAACGGTAGTAGAGTACTAAGAGTTGTCTTTATCTTAAAGGTGTCATATTGGCGTACAAATGGAGGGACGACAACAAATGTGTCGTATCAATATGACCAGTCAATAATTTGTAGACCTCCTTTTCCTGAGCAATTTTTTGCCTGTTCTCTAAGTCTAAGTCTAAGATTTAGCCTATCTGATGTTTCCAAGTCTGGAAGAAGGTTTCGAGTGCGATAAAGCTAAATAATAGAATTGCTTCGTCAAGCAAGCCATTTAATAGCAACGCTAGTAAATCTCTAGGGATACTTATTAAAACTTCAGAAGTTGCAGTGAATTTGGTTACCTTCATTTTTACATTTTTTTGTTGGTATTTCAAATGATGAAAACTCCAACAGCAATGCTACAAATAAACCAATCCGTTTACCCTGATGAGACTAGTTTTTATGATAATATCATCCACAGCCTCATAAATCTATTATCGCTCACTGCTGAAGTAACCCTCCACACACATCAACCGCTCCATAAATTACAAAACTACCCCGTCAGACCCAGCCTAATGGGGGAATCACACAGTTCCACCTAAAAGCCACGGTTGCGAAAATGGGGCCGTACAGAAATTTATGGCTTTTTTGCACTCATAATTGGTTGCGCACCTATGGGTATGGGCACACCGCTTACTCGGCGCTGCCATTTTTATCGCCAATCTCAGCCCGCCACACTCCAGCGGCTGCTTCCAATGGAGCCGAAAATCCTCCGAACTCCGAGCGAAACAAGACGCTTTCCTCGTGCCTCGGCTATAATTGTTTCCGTCCGCCGCGGCCGCAGTGTGCGGTGCATTTGTGCAGCAGAGTGCATAGCTTTCTCAGGCGCCAGGTTCAGGAAGAAAACGAGAATCGTTAGCAGCAGCAGCGCCGGCAACAGCATCGCTGATGGTTGTTTATTTTAAAATTTCACGCTGAATTAGACCAATAAAATAATAGACAATTACTTTATTTCCTTTTGCCCCGGGAGGGGGAGCCATGCCGCCTAGTGGGTTGTTACCCACCGGTGCGCGTTTTTTACGAGCTTATATTTCACGCATTTTTACGATGTGCCACTCGCTCAACGCTCAATTTTCTTTCTCTGCCTTTTTCTCCTCCGTTTCTCCAGGTAAGCGTGGTGTGCGCGCATGCAGCCGTTGCGCAATGCGCTTGGCATCTTCATTTCTGCAATTCATAACTTTTGCGGTAAAGTGTAAGTGCGTGGAATGGGTGAGTAGATGACGCAGGCTTAAGTGGCGGCCACGCGCGAGAGAGAGAGAGACATCACCAAGGGCGAAAACTCATGGGTGGGGAAAATGTTAAAGAAAACCCCCGTCGCTTCAATAACATCGCCTGAGAACTTATCAATATCAGCGCCCGGTGTTAACCACCGCCTCCTTTTGTGAGTACGTGGCGTGGAGGTACGGAGCTGATAAGCGCAGGAGAAGAGAGACCGCCCCGGCACACCGTGAGTGCATAATGAATTTTAAATTCGGTGCCTTCATATTAGATGCGAATCGATGTTTTATCAACAGCAGCAGCGGCACAAGCAGACACAGAAACGATACATCCATATGCAATTGCAAGCCGCCAGTCTGCGAAAAACGAAGGCTACGTTGGCCTCACAAAGGCAGCATAATGCCACTCGGCCCGGTAAATGGGCTTAGGCGGTGGCGCGCACTCGTTCGGCGCAGCAGCTGCAATTTTGAGTACTTTTCCTGCACCGCACGCATGCTCTGTTTGCTCATGGGGGAAGCTTCTTATTGGCACCGGCTTCCTCACTCCCCATAATTGGCATTAATGATCAAATGCAGCATTATGATGTGTGAGTGATGGATGCGGCAAAACCCGAAACGGCACGAGGAAAGGTGGACAGTATCTAAAATTTCTGACCTTCACCTCACATAAGCACACACATACAGACGGACGGCAGCAGTGCGCGTAATGGCCGGTTTCGGTGGTTAGTTCCGTAACGCTTCGAGCCCCGAAACATTCGGCCATTTCCTACCAGCGTTCCATTCCGCAAGACGTGAATAAACATTAGGAGAGGACGCTCGCGTTATGGTAATCGGTGGTGTATGTCGTGACACACACCGGGAAGGAAGGCAGCTCGCATGAAAATAATAAATTGAATAATGTAATTAAAGTGTTATGAAGCCATAAAATTGAACACTCGATAAGTTTGATTAGCATATAAATTATCGCCCTCCGTGTGTGTGCTGCTGTGCCTGTATGACGGATGGGCGAACAGCTGAAAAAAACGGCTGTGGAGGATATATTTATTCGTTTGAAAATTGTTCTTAATTTTATCGCCTGTGTGTATTTTCACATATTTGAATTTGTCTGAAGAAGAGAAAATTTGGACAGCGATGCAAGAGGGTGAAATTACCCAAAATGCAAGGCAGTTGTGCCTTGGGAATCAACTCGATCGTGCCGTTGAGTATTCTATAAAACTAAGAAAAATATATGCATTCTTTATATTAAGTTTTTTTTAATACACTCTGCTATAGAAGCTCTATATGCACATTTTGATGGCCTTTAAAAACCAATCTAAGTCTATGATTTAAGTCTAAGATATGATTCTAAGTTTAACTTCAGCATGCCATTCAATAACAATATATTAATGAATAATGAACAATATTTTAATGAATTAGCTGGCTTTAATAGTAGTATAGTATAGTATAGGCTGGAATAATAGTAAAAAAAAAATCACCAATGCTACAAATGCCAATAGCAATGCTGATAATCGCCAAATATCTCATTGCAAAAGAAAAGTATTGCCCACAATTGCGTGCTGGGATAGAATTCTTCTTAGTAGATGTGTTCATCCTGCCCGTATCCCTATTCTTTGCATCCTAAACCAATAAATCCCCTGGAAGCATCATAAATCTCGTTCGATAGCAGCCTGCCACTGCCTTCCCATCATCTTGCTCACATTTGTCACATTAGTTTGCAGAACGCGCCGGCCAGTTGATGTTTCACTTCATCCTCCTTCCGGGTTTTGAGGCTAACCCAAATCCAACCTGTGCGTCCGTAAAACGCCGGTACGAACGTCGATCGACGATTCAATTACTGGTTCCTGGTACCACTGGCAGTGCTCTTCTACACCACCGCATGCCAACCGGGGCTCCTGAATGATGACAGCTCAAACAATGGTCAATTGAAGTGATGTCATCGTCATTTCGCTTTGCGCGCGTACCTCGTGGCAACATTATATTTATGCGCCCCCTCTCCCTCTCTCGCTCTCGCCCCCGCGTGTAACGGTGAAAAGGATGCGGAGTTTATTTATGCAAAATTTTGTCAAATTCGCAATTCGCATAAAAACCGGGCGTTCTTTTTAGCGAGCATAGCAAGAATGGTGGATGGGTGGCGGAAGACGAAGACGAAAGACCGGCAAAGCCAACGGGGACAAATCGTCAACGTGTCAACCTGCCCGTGGCGGGGTGAGCAAAATATGCTACTCGATGTTTCCTTTGTGTGTGTCCCCCTGTGCCGTCGGGGTGCGCGAGCGCGCGCCCGCGCTCGCGGGCATTATGAAGTCGAACGTCAAGTATTTTGATTTTATTCTCTCGTTAGTTCGCGTCCACAAGAAACTCAGAACCGAACCAGCAGCAGCAGCAGCAGCAGGAAGGCTAATCAAAATTTTGCTCTCGCTTTATTTATCTTCCCGCATCCCAATCATAACTCTATCAATCTTCTGTCAAGTAGGGAACTTTTTTCGACGGTACACACACCGGCACCGGGTAGTGCCCACCGCTGCTGCTGCTGCTCCCTCGGTCGCCGGTGTTTGTTTGACTCGTGGCTGGTTGCTGCCTCTGCTCAACCATTTATGCTCAATTTATGCGCTCTGCCTTTTTGAAGGGTGCGCAATGTTGCGGTTTTTTTTTTCGTTGTTGTTTGGTTGTTCTTTGCCGTGGTCTTTTGCGGTCTTGCGGTCGCATGTACAGCAGCGCGTCTCACGTTTTTTCTTCTCCGAAACATTTTGTTTTTGCCCGCAATTCTCGATGGCTTGCTCGGTGCTGGAGCTTGCCTCACCGATTGACAGAAGGAGCAGCAGGGTTCATCAGTGTATTCCAATCGATTGACAAATCCTTGCTTGCTTGCTTCCTTCCTTCCTTCCGTTTTGCTGTTGTACCGCCACAAGCCACAGCAGCAGTCATCATTATCAACACCATCAGTGTCACCTTCTGTTTGGAGCAGAGTGGAGACCGGGAGAGGGCCCGCAGAATAAAGACGTTCAGGGCATTCGCTTTTTGCATGCCCGAGTTCCACACGGGCATAATGTGGTGTTTGTGTGTGTGTGTGTCGTGTGCCTCCTTTGCAGAAGCCGTGCCGCGTCGTCGTACCTCGCCGGTGTGCGCAGCGATCTGCCCAGGAGATCTGATTTGTCCTCACCGCGTGTTCTTTTATCCATCATTTGTCAACCATTTTTCGCTAACACGAGATTGACATGCTGTCGTCAGTTTTCGGGCTTTTTTTTGTTGTCACCAGGTTTTTCTCTTTTGTATGCGTGCGCCCCCCTCAGTGTTAGGCTGCGTTTCTGTCATCAATCTTATCAGCGTGTGCCCGCCGTCTAATCCCGGCTTCCTGGCTGCCGTGAAGTCTACCGGATGGTGGTATTTGGTACCTTCATGCTTTTGCACGGACGATGACGGAGAGAGAGGAGATCAAACGTTTTTGATGAAGTTGTTGGACAGGGGTAGCAGATTGTTTGACGCGACATGAGTGGAGCGGTGTGTATTTTAGGTGTATTTTATAAGATTTCGATACAGATAGCGATTGTAGACACTTTAAATAAAAACATATCATGCTCATTCTTTTGCCGAGCTTCTTCATAGAATCTTCATGGAAGAATCCTCTCAATTCGAGACATCCTAAGTACTAAGCGCATATTTCAAAGAAATAACATCATTCTTCCTGGTCTCCAAATATACATAATGTAATTGAATTCGAAGAATTGACTTGTTTCGAATTTTAAGACGAATATACCGAGAATTTTTAATTGTTTCTAGTAGTCTCAAATGACAAAATCACAATAAACTCGCATGTCATCGTTTCGCAATCTATGGTTTAGATTCTATAGCATGACCCAGTCAGTATTCAAATTGCAGGCAGATTCTTCAGTTTAGATTGAAGAATATGGTCCATTGCACTATAAACGCTGTGCAACACTATTCAAAATTCATAATATTTTGTATATAGAGGGCGTCTAACAACTAGGACGTCTAACTACGTTTATATTTTCAATCTCTTCAAATCTGTCAAATCACTGATAGAAGTCAAGCTAGGTTCGATCTTCAACGAACTTTCTTGAAATACTTTCACAGTGTACTAATACTAGCTCCGGTAGTATTGTTATTAGTAACACTAAACTTATTTTCAAAACACCAACTTTGGTGAGAGCCTAAAATGGTTTAAACTCTATTAGAATCCCTAAACCTTTGACTTACACTGAACACTTCAAGAAGGTATAGCTGTTTGGAATAAAAGTTTGCGAAAGATGAGCTTCGAAAGTGCATTCGCCTGTTGTGATAATCTGTACAATCTTGCCGGACAGCGCTTTCTTTACCCAAGCCACCCTGCAAACAAACGACTCGGTCGCATGGCTTGACTCATTCAGACATTCCATTTAAATCATGTCTGCGTCATCACCGCCCAACGCTCCAGTCCTCCTCTCCACCCTAGAGATGGCCCGTATCCTCGTGTGCTATATGGGACACAGACATACACACACACTGGCCTTAGGCTAGCTTTAGCGACTCTTCCACGTACGGTCGCGATATCGCATTTCCCGCGAAATCGACGACAATCGACAAACGGCTGCTTAAACCCTTCTTCGCTGCCTCTTTCGTCTTCGTGAAGCACTTGTAACGCGAAGAAGCGACGTACAGTAGCGAAGCATACACCGCGAGTAGCCGAACGGAATTGGCACGATGGGGCGAACGATGCTCGTGTGCTCTGTGCACCACCATGGACACCACAATGCAAGCATAAATAAAGATGTCAGCGTTCTGTAATTAACAATATAATAGAGATTTCGATACATGACATGAATTTCTGAGCCGCGGCTACACACAATAATCACCACCACCCCGATTCTAATGCCCTCGGTTCCTGGAATCGGCATACACACACCAGAACTATTTGGTGGCGTCGGCGCAGCATTGGCAAGCGACGACAGTGGGACAAATAAATAATTTTAATAAACCGACAACACACGACAACCGTTGTCAACCCCGCTGTCGTGGTGTCGTGTGTGTGGATAACTAGTTTTGCTAGGTGTCCGCGACCCAACACAGCAAATGGCGGCTGTCGTTGTTATGTTCCCATGTTCCTACTATAAACGGCAGCCAGACGGAGCGGGAAGCACCGTACGGCGGCAATCACAGTAACAGAAATAATCCATAAATAATCAATGTATCAATATGTATATTAGCAGCGAATGGAGTATTGTTTCCAGTATCCAACGCCGGGGTTGGCAAACATCATGTGTGAGTGTGATAGGTCTATCGGTTCGCTGGAATCTTTCGCACGACTTCGCATGAAGCCTTCCCGTGTCTAGCGCACCAACTCCCTCTCACCCTCGCTATCGATACGTATTGGCGCTAATTGTGGTTTTGCAGCAGAGGGTTTCGACGGAGCGCAGATGGAGGAGATGTGATATTAATAAACAGGTACCTCCTATGCGCTCTGGTTATGTGTTCTGCATCGTACATAAGCCACCGTTGGCCGACTCGCTGTGCCCATCCAGGCCGTGCTTCTAAACAAACAGACGGCAAACAGACGAATCTCGCCTGGCCCCGGAGTGTGTGAATCATGTATTCCTCGCATGGAAAAGCTTTCATTCCCGTCCCGTCCCGGGTCGCTTGGCAGGGTTATGGTTGCTGTGCATGGTTTTGGGGCCGCGGGAAACCGCATCATATCGGGTTTAAATTGTTGCACCCCAGACACCGCACGAAGCGCATAACGGTTATCGTGCGAAAGTTTTTCGGGGGTTTGGGTTGGGTTATCCCCCATTCCCCCAGTCGATAAATCGCTTCGAGTAGATCATTTCTATTATGTTTTTGCAATTTATTACGATTGCATGGAGTGCACGATTTCACCGAGAATTAATGCTTCTCCAATCGGTTATCAATTAATATCGGCGAGTGGTGCAATTTTTCATCCGAACGTAACCTCTTTCTGCTATCGCCAGGTGGAGCACGCGCAGTCATAAATTTATTGTTCTGAAATATGTATTCTTTTCTGTGCGCTTCTTCTCGGGAAAACGGACTCAACTCGCCCCGTTCGTTAAACCAGCGAACGCGGAGTGCTGCGAGGAACACATCGTGTGATGTAGAACAACTTCTCATCACAGTTTTTTTTTCTCAACCGCGATCTTCATATCCCACCCTGCGCCTTTGGGGCGGTGCTACCTTTTTGGGTGGCATCGCACTCGAAGTTGAGTGAATGAAACCGACGCGTCAGTCGCGTTTGAATGAAACCAGCCGCTTTGATCATTGCGAGGAGCTCGCTGATGATGATTATGACGCCGTTTGCAAGACCATCGGACGAAGCCCATTTATCTTTCTTCGCTCTGCAGTGGCGCTGCAGACTGCGCCTATCAGCGGCTGAAGATCAGCTACCCTTTTTTCGCGCGAACACGATCCGCCGACACATACTTTTCATTATAAAGCTATATACCGTGCCGCAGAAGTTCTGCATCACGGAAGTTGTTGGCGGTGAGAAGATCCGGCATCTCGTTAGAAGCGCTTCTTATATTTCCGTACGGACTCTCTCTAACGAAATATTAAAAATGACAACAACCTGATCCAAATCTCTGTTGAAGGGAACACTCCAAACTGAGACAGAACAATATTTATTCCTCCACAGGGATGACTCACTTCGAGCGGGAGCGGGCGTCCTTATCGTAATCTTGAACCTTCTCGTGGTACTTTTTTCAAAGATTTCTATCAACCATTCGCTTGTGGAACCTTTGTGTGTTTGTTTTTGCTCCACCGCCATCATGATGTGGCTTCTAAAAATAAGTCTACCGTCGTAAAACAGATTAGCTGAGCCGCGCCAGGTAGCATTCGAAATTAAGCAAAAAGGTGTTAAAGAAACGACGTTCCAGCGCACGTTTATCCATGTGCGCGTCTCGTGCCCTTTTCGGTGGACAATCAACCACACAAGAAACAGATAGAGTTGGAACAAATATTCACATTAGGTTTCCAAAGGCAAACGGTAGCAAATTCCTGCTTGATTTTCGCATGATACTCGGGCGAAGAAGAAAAAATACTCACACACACACACTAGTTGATAAATTGGAATAAGAACGAAATGAAAAAATATCTTTAAAATTGGACGTCTTTTTTCCTTTCCCTCCTAAATTGGTTTGTTTGTTAATTGATAAACTCGTCCGATTGCAGTCTTATTTGCCAACCAATGCGCCAACCGTCACGGCAGGAACGTTGTGCAGCAAACGAATTAAAATGTCGATGCCATGTAAGTCGAGAAACGTTTTAACGAGCACGCGGCGGAACCGATAAGCGTAAAATTATTTATTCCTCTGCTGGTCCGTTCGACTCCATCGGCTTTACGGTGCGTTTTGTTCGATTCACCTGATCGTCCCTAACCATCCCGAAAACCACCACCACCACAGCCTAAAGCCCGAGCATCAAATTATTCAAATTTTGGCAAAACGGTGTCAATTAATTCGCCTGCCTGGCCCTCGAGTCAAAGGTGGCTGAATGTGCAAATCAGCAGCTACCGGAGGCGGCGGATGACGGCTGTGTGTCTCCGCAGCGAAAGTAAAACATGTTCTTTTCCATTGCTTTTTTTGAGTTTCTCGAACTCCATTCGGGACGGCATCGCAAACGGTGGGCAGCGCAAAGCACGGCGAATGTGCGCAACGCACAGAAGCACCAGAAGTGCATTTAATTATTTCTTCCCGACTGACAGAGCTGTTGAACATTTTAACAACCTGTAAACAACGTTATTTAACCCTCCGCAATCAATTTAATCTCGCCGCGGTCTCTCGCGTCGCGGTTTTCGTTCGCATCTCCGGACCCGCGCGCCCCGGAAAAGAATCCATTTTTGATCATTCGTCGTCGTCGTCGTCGTCCGGAGCCTTCCAGTGTTACGACGGGGCGGTTTATTCCCCCCTCGGGGCATGCTGGTGCAGACATCATTTATCAAGCGCGCCGGATCTCGCTGGCCCCGCTGGTGCTGCCCCCGTGCGCGAGGAGATTTGAATTATTGGACGCAGTTGCAGTGAATTTCAAAACGGATAAACCCGGCCGCGGAAGGCGGACGCGGATGTAGGAATAATACAGAAGAGTGTAGAACAACACCCTCCAGGAGCCCGTGCAAAGGCCCGAAGCGGAACGGAAAAAACCCTACGCACGGCCGCTCGGGAGATCTTCCACCGGAGCAGACGTTGTACAGTCGGAAGGCGGGAAGTCTAAATCAAGTAGCAGGAGAAGGGTCGACGTTGGCAACTGCCTACCAAGTAGGGAGGGGACAGTCCAGGGAACAAACCCGGGAAGGCGTAAAACAAAGGTGAAAAGTTGTTAAACCTTTACCCACCCCGTTCGACTCGCCGGCCGGAGCTGGATAGAGATTCATTTAGCGATTTGAGCACGTCCAAGCGACGAACCCCGGGGGCAAAGCTAGAAGCACCCACGCAAAGGTGTATGGGAGGCGGTATAAAACAACAGTGCGTAGCATCTTTGCCGGTGAGAGTCGCTGATGAGATTCTCAAGTTTGGTTACGATTCTGCCAGGAATGAAACTCTTTTCGCGATTTTGAATGCATTTTATTCCAAATTTCTCACATTTCACAAACTGCTCTTCGATAGGGCGTTGACAGGCAAATAAAGCGTTTTGTTCGTTAAATCTCTGTTCACCGTCGCCGTAAGAAAGTTAGTGCTTCCCCCACAGTTCGAGCCCCGAAAAGATTAACCGCCCTGTCTCCAGAAGCCCGCTTCGTTATTATTTATGATAATTTAAAAATTATTCAGAAAAAAAAACAGTATCACTCCCGCGAACCGCGAGATGGTGTCGACGCCGCTGCACGACCCAAGGATACCCCCAAGTACGGTGATAAGTGATCTGAGCATGGGTGTGAAGGAAGCAACGCAATTCCTTTAAAAATGTGAATCAGAAGCCGAATCAAACGGCTACAAAGTAACTTGCCACGTAAAACCGACGAAGGCAAAGCCGGCAATTGGTGGCCATGAAGATGATGATGATGGGCCCTCTCCGGGTTGCTTATCCGCCTTCTGCTTTTTGGTAGCTTTTTATTTTATTTTTCACGTCGTCAAAGTACGCATAACCTTTCCGCCCCAGAGCCTTTCCACACGGTTGAAGTGGCGGTCGGTGCGAGAACCCTTCGCCAGCGGTAGCCGCAGGTTGGGCGCGATATCAGATTTGATTAATATTTAAATCACTCCTCTGGCCTTCGCGACCGGTGTCTTCCCCCGGTGATCCTGCGCCTTTTGACGCATCCTCGTCCCCGAACATCGGTCTCAGATTGCGGGAGGTTTTTTAACCCTGTCATTGACAATCAAATATACCATGCGCTTTCAAACTCGATAAAGGTTTCTTAGGCTATATAATCGAAGTGTTGTTAGGTTGATGATTAGTAATTACAGTACATACTTAAAAAACATAACAAAATAATTATTAATTCATATACTGGTGATCTTTTACCTGTAGTACAAGTAGATTTAAACTTCAGAACAGTTTCTTCAATATTTCGTAAACGTTTCATCCAAATATTAAGTGTATGTTATATTTCTTAAAAATTAAAATTATAAAACAAGATTTAGAAACACCTCAATAGTTAGCTAACAATACCATTTCTAGAATAGATAATAATTGAGACTAGAAATGTGTTGGTCCCTCGAGTTTGTCCTTGTTGTCTGCGATAGGGTTCGAGCCTTAAAACCTCCAACTGCTGCCGTCCGCGTTTGTGTCGGACGCGATGACAAAACTGTCCCAAACGTCCCGTAACGCATGATTCATTGCAGTGCGCGGTGTACTTTCGGGCATCAGGGGTATTTTTTTATTGTTCCCTTTTCAACCGCTTCCTGCCGCTCGCGGATGCCACCGGTCGCGTCTTGATTTCTCTATCCGTGAATGAACGGATGAATGAATGCATTATTCATTCAAATCCGTTTGGGCTGTGATTTACCTGGTGGTAGTGCGGGCAACACCGGAACGTACACTATCCCTATCATTACACCGGGGACGCGAACTTAAAATTACTTATTTCCACCACAACGTCGCCCTTGCCACCGCTGACTGATTGGACCGACAAACACACAGCACCAAACAAATCCACCACAGTCACACATCGTGCCCGCCTCCGGATCGGGCGCTCCTTGACGTCAAGCGCGCACCCACCGTGCCGGCAAGCGCTGATGACGGGAGAAACCCCAATCGCTGCGGATTTCCAGCACGAAGAACCGGCGGCAGGCAGGCAAGACCCGGCCAACTCTATAACTACAGCCGTCATCGTTCCATCAGCACCTCCGGGTTGCTTGGAAGGTGGGACGAGGAGCCCGCTTATCGGTGCGCTACGATCGATAATTTCTATTTCACGTATGAAATCACCACCGGTCAGCGAAAAAAAAGAAATACACCCAACCCGAACCAACCCGCTGCAAGATAGAACTCGTTCCGTTCGCCAGCCCGAGCGAGACGTAAAGAAACAATTTAGATTCGATAGGATTTCCCAGGATTTCGGTGGGGCGGTGGGTTTGGAAAAAGGAACCTCAAAAGAGATCAGTATAATGGATTTCCTTTCTATTTCCCCTTGTGCTAAGCTTCACTAGCGGGTTTCCGTGTGTCCGTTCGACATCATCAACACGGTCGTCCTGTAGCCGAGAGAGAGAAAAGGAAAGAGGAAGCGAGGAGCACACGGAAACCACCGGACGGACAGCGGACCAAAACAGAACACACACACACACACACTCTCTGACGGCTCTCGAAAAACGCAAAAAGACCAGACCAGAAGGAAAATCAAAGCGCCCAGTATCCGCATCCGGTACTACGGATGGCGGAAGCCGTCCTTTCCCCGTGTGGAGATGGCCGTCTCCCACGAAGGCGCAGATATCGGGTCGCCGTCGTACAGGCGCACGGCGCATGTAAGCCACTCCTCGGGCAGAAAGATTATTGATTGAGATGAGGGAAAAAGTTTTGAAATGTAATTACCACCGGGGGTGTAGTTTCGGAAAGTCCCTTCCTCTTGCGGGGGTGGTCTCACTCTCTCTCTCTCTCTCTCTCTCTCACGCGTTTCTCCTCCCCGGTGCTCAATTTTTGGATGTTTTTTTTCGTATTGGAACACTCTTCCTCTATCTTCACGATGCGTTCAAAGTTCGTTTTTGCGTTCCTGGACTCCAACACAGGGTGTTCGGGCGGCTGAGCTCAGTTCGCACCAATCGCGGTGATGATGCTGAGCAAAAGTTGGACGAAACCCAAATGATTATTCCCTCTCTGCACACATTGATGAAGTTCGTTGAAGAGGGTTTTTTTTTCGGGGTACCCGTTTTCGTTCTTCCGGTGGCTGTGTTGTTACTTATTAGTTGCTTCGTTTGTTTCCTAAGGCATTTTTTCGTGTCTATGGTAGTAGTAATCGATTGTAAGCTTATTAGGTGCAATCTGGTTGAAGCAAAAACCCACAAACCATCTGATAAATGCCTATGTTTTCTGACTATTTACCAAAACACGAAGAAAACATGGCCCGGATAAGTACGGATAATGTTGATCCTGTTCGTGTTCTGCCTGAACACATCTCCCCCCCTCACGGTACAACTTTATTACAGGGTTCGATCATCATTTTCCGCTCCAGGTCACGCAAACAACTGAAAGCTTTCGGTGGAGAGCCTCCGTAGTACGCCCCTGCTCCCAGCACTCCCTCGTCTCACGGTACGGCGTTGGTCTCGGTTGCAAACATTTCCTTTAACTGATTGCACCTAACTGCAATCGATCTGACAGAGATTAGATAACACCTGGATGCATATGTAGAAGCCTCCTGGCCGTGTGGTCGTCTGTGCCTGCTCCTAGCAGTTGATTGCTCCATTCCGAGCGTGGATCTCCGGTAACAAGCAAACACACCATACCCAGCAACAAACTGCTAAAGCTGACCACACAATTGCCCGAAACGGGGGGTCGCCCCTTCATCACGACGACCCCACAAGGCGGTGCCGGTACGTTGGTGGATAAATAAAAGAGATTTTATCAGCGGAACACTTCGTGTGGTGACAGCAAATGACTGTCATCATTGAAAAATGCGGTGTCCCGAGCACCAAACACGGCCGGACATTGGTGTCCTCAGTCCGGCGACTCCCTTTTTGCTGCCGCCTGTCACATCGGGCCACTATCAATTTTCCAAACTGCAACACCATCATCGCCCCACCGTCCCTCGGTGGGGTCGGGGTGGTGCTAGAACCACATGCCAGAACCATTTACTCTGGCGGGAAGACATGGGTCTCTCCATGTGTCTGCTGTGTGGCGCTTGCATAGAGCGTTGCTGCCGAGCGGAAACATGATTTAGCCTGACAGCGCGCACCCAGGCTAGAGGCTACCGGAGTGAACACAACACATTTCATACTGATACGCCAAATGACCGAATAAGTAAAAACAAACAAAAGCGACCAGCAGTGTTCCCTAGAGGGAAGGCACACATCAGCCGCAGAGAGAGAGAGAGTCTCCTAGTCCGCGGTGACCGTATAGTGTAGTGGACACAGCCAAATACACTTATTTTTCTGTTTTACACCCATGAGGTATGGATTTTTGTTTTACTTCTTCACCCAACATACACACAAGTTTTTGCCAGCGTAGTGTCCAGCGGATGTGGAGACTATAATTATGCAGATAAAACCTCTCTTTCCTTAGTGGAGCGGAGTGGTTTGCTAGTGGTGAGCAACAAAAAATGGATAGGAAACCTGAACAACTGACCTTCTACACTTTTGCCCCGACTGTGCCGACTGTGCGCGCGAGACGGGAATAAAAAGAAACTAATGTTTTGTTTGCCTGGCTGCCTGCGCGGCTCATAGGACCATATTGTGCATTCGAGAGTAAGTACACATAGAGTGCGGGCCACGGCCCCATTTGCTCGGTTCGGTGGTGGTAATGCGCCATTCAAATGAGTCAACAGCGGAGCGGACAGCGTTCGTTTTTTCGTTGTTGTTTTAAATAAAAACCTCGTAACGTTAAAATGATATTAAAACTATGTCAACAATTTTGCTGGAAGCAGTCGCGGCTCAATGTTTGTAGCGGCTCAATTCTCGAAGGATATGTGACCTGTGAATATAGCAATGATGTGGTTCCTTTGACGGATCCACAGCGTTTTCTGCTGTCAACTAGTCGCTGCAGTAAATGTGGACTCGATCAGAATAGGCTCTCTAGACTCTGTCTAGATATTAAGAAAGGATGTGTTGAAGATCAGAGTAGTTCATAAGAAAAAATGTTCCAAAAATGTTTTAAAAACTTACAGCAGCGAACACCATGATCGAGCTGCGCCCTCTCTTGGCGGGAAGAGAGACAAACATTGTTGTTTTCACGGTTCCAACAAACTTTCATAGAAATTGAGGTCTTTTAAAGAATTCCTGATCCAAATCTGGATCTCATCACTTGCTCAAGCCAGTATAGATGTTTTATATAAAACCTAAATTGAAAAGACGTTCATCTTGTGCACTTAGCTTTGGAAATCTAGTTTGTTTCTTCCAGCGTATAGCCTTGTAGCTCGCTTTTGAATCTGAACTGTCGACTGAACCTAACAAGCTGCTGCTTGCAAAGGTTGAAAGATCATGGACGGCCACATTTCCGTTCCACAACTCATTCTGCAGGGCTTGAAGTGAAAGGAAATTCCGGTTGAATTCGTGTTCTATTCTGTAAACCATGATGACTTATTTTGAACGTTGAGATGACAAAAATCTATCAACTAACGACAACAATAACGATAATCACACCATGCTTTCCATTGGCGTTAACGTACAGGAAAAGGGTCTCGAATTTCTGCCTAATTTAATGCTCAAGGCCTATCTAAAAATAACATCGCAGCGTCCTCGTGTACCCGTAGGCAAAAAAAAACGAACGTTACTTTTACTCGCATCATCATCTCCTAATCATGCCACGTCTCAAATCAACCTTCCCGGATATCGGTTATCCGTCGGAAATCGGAAGGTGTCCAACGGGCCATCTCCCTGGAAATCTGGAATCTCCATTTTTATATGCATCCCATTTGCAAGGCGGTTCAATAGAAACCCATTTTCTTGCGAATGTGTCTCGTTTAAAAATCAATTCTGCTCACTCAGTCAATCACACAGACGTTTACCCTCCGGGAGGGTGGCATAAGCGGCAATCGAAAATCGGTATCGTATCGGCCATTCCAAGATTGTATGACGTGTCGTTGGCGTCGGAGTAATATTCCGTTCGTCCGTCCGTCCGTTCGCTTCCCTGCTCCTGCTACACTGCTGCTATGGCTCAATCACCTCGAATCGGGAAGACCAAACGGAGGGGGTCGCTTTAGAATTGTCGATATTGTTCAGCGAGTGTACTACGTCGGACACATTACAAGTACACTGTGATCGCCAGGCGACATCGATCGATTCTCCGTTACTGGAGCGAAGCAGAACGAGCGAAGAAGGGCGTACTACACCGAGTGCGAATGATAGTGTAATTCCAGCAAACGCTTCATTTATATCGCCACTCGGAACATCGTGCGTCCTTAGCCCGGTCTCGTTGGTCGTGGAAGAATATGACCGTTTGCCTGCTCCATTATCCCCTATCGCTGCCTCCGTGTCGTGTTGTGTCTGCGCCATTGTGTGTATTGTGCCATTTTACATTTTCTACGACCCATGGCAAAAGACCCGGCAAAATCATCTCCAATTATCACTCACACCCTCTGGGTGTGTGTGTGTGTGTGTGTGTGTGTGTGTCTTTTTTTTTCTTCTTTTCGCTTGCTCTTGGCCCTCGAGGTTCATTCAGTGTGTGTCCATGCGCACCGAAAACCCAAGACGTTTGCCATTCCACTTTTTGCCCCTGTCGTCGTCTCGCTCTCCGACGCTCGCCGAAACAGTCGTATTTATTTTTTATTGTTATTTTTATACTGTTATGCAAATTAAAATTGAAGAAAATGCTAAACGTCATTTACTTTTACAACTTGTTGTATCTCTTCTCGTCCTCTTCGCCTGTTCGCAGCCCTGCCCTACTTCGATTCTTCCACCACGGCATCAGAGATCCGTAGTCCTGTTTTCGAGGGGTTTGCTTATCCTTCCCGATACGAAGTTCTGTTTTTAATTGTTAAACTCAGTGCGCAAAAAGCGAACAAAAAGCGATTCTAGATCCTTTTTATTAAAGAGCAGCCTTCTGTAAGCCACAACCGCTTGAAAACAGTGGGACAATTGTCTTGCGAACCTTTTTGTTTTTTTTTTGCTCCGTGGTTACTTGTTACGCATTGTTTACATCGGTTTTATTATTTGCCTTACTGGCACTAAGCCGCCCCACCATAGCCGGGGGTTTCATTCCATTGCACAGTGGGCAGTTTAGAACACTTGTCGGGATAAAACTATTGTTGTCAATTCAGGGTTGTTAAATGATGTTATTAAATTAGTTGTAACAGAACCAGATTAAAACTAATAGTTTTCAAAATGGCCGATAGGTGGCGCAGCTGTAGTAACTGTTTTAATTGGGCGTTGTATTTGATGGATGTATTTTGTTTAAATAGCCGGTGTATAATATTTTG
>KB673090.1:10979398-10993843 GCA_000349145.1 Anopheles dirus | reverse complement strand
CTCTAGTTTCTAAAACAAGACTCGGTTTTATCATAGCACGACATTGATTTCTTAGGTTTCATCCCGCCAAATGCCCAATGTGCATTGGCCGTAACGTCTTCTTCGTGGGCATTTATGGGCAAAGGCTGTGTTTGCCTGTTTTGATGATCTTAAAATTAAAACGATTATTACAGTTGGCAGCGGAATCCTTTCGTCCGTTACGGTTTTTTTAAATGAATTCGTAAGGATATGGTGAAGCTTTCGTATACACACAATTAGACGCGTATTTGCATATAAAAGGGTCATCGTTTCGTGTTATCAAAGGTCTATTAAAGTGGCGTCGAATGGGGCAAACAGTTTGCTCAAGTGGATTCTCATTCTGGGATAGCATTTTAATGTATTTTTTTTTTCTCTCTCTCTGTTTTCATTCTAGGAACCGGCAATACCAACACGGATGGGTCGTACAAACCATCCTTTCTAACCGATCAGGAGCTGAAGCACCTGATACTGGAAGCCGCAGATGGATTTCTGTTTGTGGTAAGTACACATGTCCTGCAAGTGCGGCATTCGTTAGTGAATTTCAAATTTATAATTCAAAGGCAACTCGATAGCACTCCTTTTATCTAATTGAACATCCTATTCATTTCTACACATGACAGCGAACGTAAAAAGTACATTATTACATTTACATTACCGTAGTTATCCTTTTTGCTGGTGGCGCATGCAAATTTTCATTATAAAAATTAACTGAAGGTGGTCTACAGCCGTTTCAGCTAAAGCAACCCATTTCCAAAAGCAATAAAAGGATAGGGAACACAGACAAAACATTAAATGCAGTTAGAGCATGGTGCTCGGGAAAGGGATGAAGCCAACGGATCCAGCAGCCGGATCCGTTGAGAAAGATGAATTGTCTGGAAGGAGAGAACCTTTTATATACTGACCGTCCGTTGTGAATTGCATACTAATTACAATCCACCACTGGGTCCATTTTCTCGGTTGTTCTATCGCAATGTTAGAATCCAACTCCGGCGAATCGTGTTCGTATGGAATAGATTGGAAACAGTAGCACTACTACTGCTTTTACAATTGTCAAGCAGCAGCCATGCAGCATGTAGAGCAAAAAGAATAAATGGAATGCAACAACACCCTCGAAAAGGATAGACAGAGAAAAAGGTTTCGGAAATATATATTCAAATGGAAATACATTCCAACAAAACCGAGCCACGCACGCGTCTTATTACAACTAATGGCCACCGACTCCTGGCTGTATTGCAGAGTACTAATGCTAACAAAGCCAACATTACACAAACCATTAACTAGATTCATTCCAATATGTGCGCCAGAATCATAAATAATTGAACATGTGAAGGTTAATTAGAGCAAAACTGAGGTGTCATATAAACGATGCCCTACGATTACATACTTAAGAGTATTAAAACATTGCGAGAAGAATTAAATAAAGGAATTTCGAAGCGAATTCAACACACCAACACACTCTCATGCTTTAAGGCATAGAATCAGTCCACAAACAATCCATAACAGCAAAGCTTACAAAGCGGACCAACCTCCAAAGCCGCCGATGTTCGGTTCGGTTGTCCAGAAACACCCACCCGGTCACTTGTTGGAAAACTTCAATTGAGTTGGGGAGAAGGGGACATATTATTTAAATTTCTCATTAAAATTCGCCCTCCGATCGGGTGAATAAATATTGGAAATTAAAATTCATCCAAAACTTATCAATGACTTCCCGGTACTGCTTGGGGAGAGAGGAGCGATGTCCAGCTTGCAGGAAATAATCCTCCAGTAGGAAGTGGGTGGGTAGCGGAAAGACGATGATGGTAAGAATTTTTCCTCAAACATCGCTGGAGGAGCATGCAGGGGCGATGGGAATGGGGAGGAGAACGTAGAAAAGTCGATCCTAGGAACTTCCCGCCGTCGTCGAGGTGTGAAGAGGAATGCAAATTCACGATTAATACATATCGGTTGGATAATTTATTTATTTCGTCTTGTGTCGTCTCCCCGCTTGCTGGTGCGTGGAGTGAAGCACCACATTCCAGGGGCTTGTTTTATGTTTCACGTACCTTTTTCTCGTTCAATATCTGCCGACCGGGGATAGAGATTATGCGACGACGACTTTGTTTCGAGGAAAGAATGAACGAGCGAGGGAAATGGGATATGCCATTCCGATCGGACAGCACTGCCACACACACACACACACACTTCCTTATCCGCTGCACCCAGACGAAGACATTCCTTCGGCGGGCAGCGAACCCTGCTAACGGAGGTTTCGCATTATTTATCGTCAATTAGAATGCAGCTGGGCAGCGTTGGGCAAAATTACTCATTAGGCATTTTTCCACCAGCCCGTGCCGTCCGTGGCCTGCTCCGTTCGGTTGAGCTGTGCAAGGTTTTCAAAGCCGAAAAATGCAAAGTATCCCAACCTCCGCGTCCGGCCGGTTCGTTCGATCGCTGGGCGCACGTTCCCCCATCGTTCATTTCTCCGTGGGCGTAAAATCGGTGGCTCGGAATTGATAATTTCGCCACGCACGCACTACATTGATTAATGTATTATTTATTCGCGGCTTATCCTCCGGCGTAGCTGCGCCCCCGGACGAGAGCGAGACGGGTGAGGAAACAATCAATGAAGCTCGTTTGGCAAAAGAAGAGCTAAGACTCTGGGTTCTGGATTTAAGGTCTTAATTAATGCATTTTCTGTGTGAAGAATGAGAGAGAAAGAGAGAGAGAGGCTGGTGCCATTTTATTAATTACTCCAATAAGATATGCTTATTACAAAACTGTATTAAAATCGTCCTAGAACTATTGAAACAAACTATCATTTCTACGACCCTTTTCCACGCAGGCTGGCTGTGATACGGGACGCATCATTTACGTGTCCGACTCGGTGACACCGGTGCTGAACTACTCCCAAAACGAATGGTACAGCGGGAGCCTGTTCGACCACATCCACCCGGACGACATCGAGAAGGTGCGCGAGCAGCTCTCGACGCAGGAACCGGTCAACAGCGGGCGGATACTGGACCTCAAGACCGGTACAGTCAAAAAGGAAGGCCATCAATGTGAGTATAAGCGGCGTGGTCGCAGTGAAGTTTGCAGTAGAACAGAAACTAACTCCTCATATCATTACTCTTCTTACAGCATCGATGAGATTATGTATGGGATCGAGACGGGGGTTCATCTGCCGGATGCGGATCGGACCGCTGACGCCGGAATCGATGGCGCTCGGGCATCTGAACCGATTGCGGAGGAAAAACTCGCTCGGCCCGTCCACCGACGGCCACAGCTACGCGGTGATGCACTGCACCGGGTACATCAAGAACTGGCCACCGACCGGTAAGTATGGTCGCGGACATGGCTGTGTGTGTGCGTACCCGTGGGGAGAGGGGCGGGGAGGAGGAGGGGAGAGCCAATCCAATCAAAATCGTTTCCGTCCGTTTTGGTCCGCTTGAGTATTTGGTGGGAGTGCACGGAGGGCGCACGCGGTGGGAGAACCCAAATATTTAATCTGTGAACGACTTTCGACACACAATTGGAACGCTCCCGGAGCCTGTTAATTATGATCCACCGCAACACAGATATGTTTCCAGGCGTCACCATCGACCGGGGGCAGGACGACGAGCTGCACAACACGCACTGCTGCCTGGTGGCGATCGCGCGGCTCCAGATCACCTCCTCGACCACGGCGAACGACCTGAACGCGAACAACCCGAACGAGTTCATCTCGCGCCACGCCATGTGCGGCAAGTTCACGTTCGTCGACCAGCGGGTGATCGGGGTGCTCGGCTACCAGCCGGTCGATCTGCTCAACAAGAGCTGCTACGATTTCTTCCACCCGGACGACATTGCTCATATGAAGGAAAACTTCGACCAAGGTAGGCGCGTGGTACACGGGCGCATGCTGGTTGGCATGTTTCACTAATCTCGGTGTGTTTGCAGTGCTGAAGCAGAAGGGTCAGATGTTCTCCGTCATGTACCGGTTCCGGGCGAAGAACAAGGAGTGGGTTTGGATGAGAACGCAGGCGTACGCCTTCCTCAATCCGTACACGGACGACATCGAGTACGTGGTGTGTACGAACAGCTCGGCAAAGTAGGTGTCTTTATGCTCTTGCATTCATCACATGTTCTACGATCGACGGTTTGCTAACCATTGCCGCTTTTCCATCGCAGGGCACTCCACTCTACCCACGATACGGTGACGGCACCGGAGCAGACGGAAACGCCCGTCGCCTCCTATCCGGCGCCGGGGCTGGACTACACGCTACCCGGCCGAAGGGAGACCGCACCGGCGGGCAATATCTACAATCCTCACAATCTGATTTCACACTTGCCATCGCAGCCGCAGACAGCAGCGCAGGCGGCCGCCTCTAGCAGTATTCAACGACCGGAGAGCGCACACAACGCCGTGCAATACAGCTACAATCCGACCCCATCGCCAATACAGTGAGTAGCAGAAGGTGCAGAGATGCGCCAAAAACAAAATCGCGGCCTTTCCTCTCACACATGCATCGCTTTCTTCACTCTCCCCCCAGATACGGTTCACCGGGAACGCCTAGTGGCGGTGCGGCGGGTTCGTTAGGACATATTTCCAAAACTAACAATACCTCGCCAACGCCGGCAGCCACCGCGTGGACCCTGCGGCAGGTAAGTGTGGTGAATTTGTTTTGTCATATGTAAGCAAACTTTTGCTAACATTCACCTCGAACGTTTCCCTTCCCTCAGCCACAACCCGTCACCGAAGGTTACCAGTACAGTGAACTAAGTCCGAACCGGTCACCGACCGGACCAACCTATACCCAGCTTAACGCATCGCGTCAAACGTCCACCTTTACGCCGTCGTCGCAAACCGGAGGACCGGGTAAGAAAAAACTGCTTCAACTATAGCAAATAGGTTGTGATGCATGATTGTCCTTTACACTTTAAACGCTCTGTCTACTGAACTCAATAATACCAATATGGTGTACAATAAAGCTTCTGTAGTATCTCTAGGTGCTCTAATCCCAAGAATACCCCGTCCCAACGCAAGTTTCCGCAAACTGATCCGAGTTTCTTTCGTTACGCGCACACAGGTATTTGGAGCGGTTGGCAATCGCATCATCACGGCACGGGCCCGGAACCGATGCAAACCGGCGGCTCCGGCGGTACAACGAACGGTCCCGGGGCATCGCATAGCTCCGTCGGGCTCGCACAGGAAATGGCGACCGATAACGCCCAACAACAGCAGCAGCAGCAGCACATGCAACAGCAGCAACAACATCCAGCCCTCCACGGTGGTAGTGGGGCAGGCGGTGGAGGCGCAGGTGGCGCTGGGGCCGGCGGTGGAGGCGCTCCGCATCACGTGCCGCCGCATCCACAGCACCCGCACGCCCACCACCCGGTGCAGCATCCGCACCATCCGCACCACCACCACCACCATCACCACCCGGCACAGATCCATCCCGGGCACCATCCGGTCGTGGGGCAGCACCCGGGCCAGGGCCACGAGCTGACCGACATGCTCCAGATGCTGGACCAGAGCGGGACCACCTCGTTCGAGGACCTCAACATCCACATGTTCAACACACCGTTCGAATGAAACCTGCTCTACTACGGTGGCTACGGCGGCTACAACGGTTCGATGGCCACACCCGGCGTGGAACCGTCGACGGTTACCCAGGGCGGCGGTGGCAGCGGCTACACTTCCTCCTTCACGTCCACCAACCAGGGCGCTTCCTCCGCTTCCACCAACGGCAACAGCAGCAGCGGCAGCACCTCCACTACAACCGCATCCGTAATGGCGGTGGCCGCAGCAGCCGCAGCAGCCGCCGCCGCCGCAGCGGCCATATCATCAACCGCACCCTCCTCCTTTCCAGCCCTCGGGGACGCTGGCGGTGGCTTCAACACGCTCGGCGGGTACGGCGGCATGATGGTGCATGAACATATGTAAATAGAGGCACTCCCTTTAAACACCACCACCACCACCAACAGTTAGTAGCGCCACGGGCGTCTGTATAGTTTCTGTTTTGTTGACGTCGAACCGAACCTCCAGCGCGAGTTTTCGTGTGGTTTTGGATTCTGTTTTCCTCCAGCCGTCTTTTGAGTGTGTTTAACCGTAAGAGAACCTTTACTTTTTGCTTGTTTTACTATAAGAGAACCATTAGCAGCCGTTGTAGCTGCGTTGTTCGAAGCAATCCTAACTTATTTACCATTGTGGCACCCGTTTCGTGTGAGGAAAGCGCGAAGGAAAGAGAAACCAAGCGCACTCCCGCAGCCCCGGTTGTAGTTTTAATACTTTATTTAGGTATGATTTCCATTTAGACAAACAACGAAACACGTTTAGCACGAATCACAGCTAGGTGAGACGTCGGGGTCTCTTTCACTTTGTTTTGTAGTTAGTGAAGAATTTTCCTTCGCTACTCTGAGAACTCGGTTCAGACGTCTTTTAAAGGAAGCAAAATCGGCCCGATATATACAATAGAGCAAAAAAAAAAACGATGGATTATATATTATGGAAAGTAAGACGTGAGACGTGAAGTGAAGCTTTTTGCCATCGTTTTTAGCCAGCGAATGCATGAAAGCTACTAGCCATTAAGGGGGAGAAAACGCCGAGGACGGGGAGCGGGGTGGTATGTAAGTGAGTGAAAAATGTTTAAAAAACAGCGTTGTGCCGAATGCATTGTACACACACACAAAGAGAGAGACACACAGAAACACACAGCGAAAAGTAGCGAAAAGATGATCAGTAGCAATCTGTAAATCCAATTAATGGTGCAATTTGTATGCATCGAACCGTCGTCAGCCGATGACGCGCACATGTCTCTCGCACGCACACTACCAACACAATGCTGCTCCTGGCAAGCGAAACGGCAATGGCAAAATTTTTGCGACACACAGCTCTAAAACATAATTTAACTACTACTTTTGATCACTAATTTAATTGTAGATTGTAAGTAAGTGAAATGAAGGGGGCAAAGCAGTCGGTATCGTGCGAGACATAGGGACATCAGCAGTGGAGGGAGAGGTGAATGCGAAAAGGCGACCGGAAAATGGAAGGAATGAGCTACAACCGCTTCATCATCGCCAAAACGAAACTAAGCATGTTTTTGTTTCTTTTTTTGTTTTTTGATAATTTTCCTCCCGCAGAGGGAATGCATATTAGTTAATTTATTCCCACCCGAGGCGGTGTCGTTTTTTCTTCCGAAATACTTCCGCTCGCTATGCAGCAGCAGACAGCAAAAGATGTGCGTGCATACTTGTGAATGACCGTAGCAGGCATCAGAAAACGAAGCATCACAAAGCTTTTCTTTATCGCGCGAGTGCGACTGATCCTATGTTTAGACGATTATTTTCCGACCGGCCTTCCCAGAAAACCTTCCAATGTCGCAAGGATTCCATTTTTAACTAGGAAATGTTTTATTTTATTCATCCAAAACACACACCCAGACGCTTCCGGAAACGAAACGAAAGGCAGCAGCAGCGAAACGCATTGAAACAGAGAAATGAGATGGTGGGAAAGTTGTACCGAAAACAGACATGCACACCCCCAAAAAAACTCAACGTTTGCGTCCAAATGGGAAATTCTTTTACACCCAGCCACTCACACACTCACATTTGCATTGCTGCGCAGCGAAATCAATCGTGTACCGCGAAAGAGAAGATATCAAGACATTTCCAAACTAGGGAAGAGAAATCCGTGTTGAACTATCCTTGTAGCTTGTTTCGTTTTGTATAAAGCTGAAATTGTTTAGTGTAGGTTTATAAGAAGAAGGAACACGAACACGTGGCACGAAACAGCAGCATTACTAGCACTCGCGTGCGCGCCCCCAGCAGCAGCAGCAGGTCAGAAGGAGAGTCCGTCGAGTCAAGCGAGTGCTGATTCGGCACGCAGAATGAAACGTAGATTAATAGACAGAGGTAGACAGAGAGTTAGAGAAAGGAATACGTGTTTTCGGAAAAACGGAACAGAACGAGAGCAGCGAGAGATGAATGAATGCACATATTATGGCAGATGCTAATGCGTGAATATAAATATATATAAATACATATAAATATAGATATAAACAAGAGCGAATGTGTACTCCTTTTTTTAAGTAAACTAATGATGATGATGTGTAACGTGAGGGGTAGAAGGGAAACGAAGGACGCGAAATGGCAGGTGCGAGTGCGAGAGAAGAGTCCGAGCAGAAGACGTGTTGTAAATGTGTTGTGAGAAACACTAGGAGAAAAAAACGGCATTCAAAACAAGTAAAAACATTTGGAAAAGCGAGCGAGATGAGAAAACAAAATGTAAAAGCAGAAGCAGCAAGGGGATTAACGCGGGACATAGACGATATAAACTACTAATTCAAAGGAAGAAAATCAAGTTTAATATAATAAAAGAAAAATTAAAAATATCACACAATGTGTTTTTCTTTATTTCTATTTTCTACCGACATTATACTGATTTCAATTTAAAATATATAGACGTATTATCGGAGACATTATTAATCGGAGGGCCAGGCCGTCCCTTCCGATTAAATAAATAAAATAAATAAATATAGACGTATTACTTTTATAATGGTCATATAAGAAGATGGCATATATGGGACTTGAGGGACTTCGACCGCTCAAGCATGTCATTAGAATTCTTGAAGTATGGGAGTACATTAACAGCAATGAATGATGAATTTCATTGAGCAATGAATTTTATTTCAATGGCACAGTTGAAATTTCAATTACGACAATTTTCGCAGCACTTACAAGTCGTAGACAGCTGCCGAAAGTCCTTCAATCTTCTCTAGGAAATCTTTGAATCGTTTCTAGATACATACTGGGACTATCCACTGGGTCCATATGGACTCCCATTGATGGATTTCAGTAGCAAGTCTCCGCTACCGCCTTGAAACACTCCAGTTACATAATTGCCTTTTTGTTGGGTAGTTAGCACTCAAAATGTTACAAAACAGCAATTCACCAGGTTGTTTGTGGGAGAAATATTGTTATTTTCATCGTTTATCGTGAAAGCCTACTTTACCATTTTCATCCATTTTCCGTAACTGCCTTTTTAAATTGCCTCAAGAAAGAAAAAGGGCTACCTTCACGCTGTCCGTTGTCAATTCGCGAGTTAAGCTGCGACTACACCTTTTGCAATCACGTTGATTAGGGTTTTCATGAGTGAAATTCTCGTTTTAAATTTAATTTAATCCGTTTAAATAAGCTAAACCTAAACCTAGCACACACTCTACTACTCGCGCATACATAAAATCGATGGTTTTCCGTTTATATCACAATTAACTCCATCCCAGCACGTTGAGTCACGGCTTGCGCCCGCCATCAAAATGACAAGTTTGATAAGAAAAATCTCATTTTATCTGCGCTAAAAAAAACGCACACACAGCGAAAACAGTTGCACCACCAGTTTAGTGAACCCTTTTTGCGTGTCCATTGCTTGAAATTGCAGCCAGTTTTCCGTTCCGTTTTCATTATTCCAGCAGCGAAAAGATACAAACGCACCATAGCCTGCGGCAGCTATCCCAGACGCATAGCCTGCTAAACAGAACTGTTCCTGTTTGTGTTGTTTACGAGGGTGATTTTGTTAAAAAAGAACACAAACATCCTCCATTCCTTGCGCCTGCACCCTCTGCCATCTTGTGAGCAGCGCGTCCCATCGTGGCAAGCTTTCCCCAACGAGAAGGCCAAGTTTATCTAGAGATCCTTATCAGAAACGCTCCGGTGTCGGAACCAGCGCAGGTTGTACACATCATCAAATCCTGCCACCGTGGGGAAACACCATAAATCAATGATTGCTGATTAAAGGGCTCATTCGAAGGAGGTGGTGTTGGTGTGTTACATGTTGGCACCATTTTCCACGGGCATATCAGCAGCAGCAGCCGTATCAGGAGCGTTTTAGCCTGGTAACCAACCGGTAGCATCGCACCGTGCAAAATGTTCCAAAAGCGCCAGCTACGCATCATCTACCTGGTGATTCTGATCATCGTGATCGTCCTCATCTACAAGAGCTTCACCCAGCATAAGACGGGAGCCGACGACGTGGAGCAAACGTCCGGGGCCGATGCCCTGAAGCCGTCGAACGCGCCCGTCTTCGTCGTCGTGTACTATGAAGCCCTGTGTCCGGATTCGAAAAATTTCGTCCTCCATCAACTACTGCCAGCGTACGAACGGGCACCGGAACTGATGGACATCGAGTTCGTGCCGTTCGGCAAAGCATCCGTGAGTGACAAATGCCACCGAGAGTCCTTCCGGAGTGACTAGATCGTTGATGTTTTTTTGTTTTGTACCGTCTCTTCCACAGTGGACCACAAAGCCGGACGGTTCGCTAGAGTTCGACTGCCAGCACGGACCGATCGAGTGTGAGGCGAACACGATACACGCGTGCGTCGTCGAGGCGGTGCGGGATCCACGCGCCCGGCTCGGTATGGTAGCCTGCATGATCAAGAACAACATCATGCCGCGGGACGCATTCTATCGCTGCGCCAAGGAGCACGGGCTGGAGGTCGAGTCGATCCAGAAGTGCTACGACAGTCCGCACGGGGCCGAGCTGCTGAAGGTGCACGGAGAGGCGACGCACGCACTCCGGCCGGCCGTCACGTTCATCCCCACCGTCACACTGGACGGGGCGCAGTACGTGCAGAAGTCGATCCTGAAGGATCTGTTCGGCAACGTGTGCCAGGTGGTGGCGGGCCGTGGACCGAAGCCGGATGTGTGCAAATGATAGCAGCTAGTGCTACACTTCCTTGCGCGCTACCTCCAGAACGAAGTGCTGGACGAGGTCCGGCAGCTACCGGGACAACTGCGGCGTGGGCTGTTCTGGTTGTTGAATTAGGCTCTCGCCAAACCAGCCCCAAAGCAAGACCCGGAAGAAAACAAGTCCATCCAATATTTCATGTTTTTGTTTACCGTACTTATGCCCACCAACTTTCCAGTTCTTCTACCTGGTTCGGACCGCTCGGCATTTCTGAAGAGGGCAGTTTAGGTTCACTGTCACTGTGCATTTCGATGCTTCTGTTGTAGGTACTTTCTTCCTTCCCAGCTCATCACAGAGCACTCCGAAAGCCGGGCACAACTGTTGTTCCGGGCAACAAACCCTACACATACACTCTTCCTCAGTGCGCTGAGAGCAGTAGGCGTTTAAAGCAAGCGATTAGAACTAATATAGGGAAATGTAGCGATGCTTCGCAATGATAGTAGTGCTCATCGAAGTAGTCAAGGCGTGTCGGTTGCAGTGCAACTTCGCTATTTAGCAATAATGCCCTTCTCGATAGCAAAACAAAAACCAATAGCAAAAAAGTTCAATTCCTCTCGTCAATAGTGAAATTCTAGTAAGCAGCTAGTAAGGGGGAGGGTTGCATCGGTATCGAAGAACAATGGTAAAAATCCGTATTTATATTTATTTCGAAAGCAATTCCAGTGTGCAGTGTACACAGATACGTATGTTCCGTTAGGAAGGCCTAGTCGATTTTCCAGCGCGCGCTAACCTTTTCCACGGGATGGGATGGTGTTAACACCATTTTGCGCGCTTAGGATCCAAAAGCAGAAGCAGGCGGCAGTATGTTTCTGCTTTTGCCATGAGAGACTGAGCAATACGCACACAGAAACACGTACTCACACGTATGTAACGAATTTATGTCGAACAACACTTAAAAAACCACGTAAGATAGTAGGAAGGGAGGTCCGTATACTCTTGGTAGTAAGCATTAGGTTTGTTTGTGTTTTTTATGGGTTACCGTTCCCTATGGTAGGTTTCGTTTCTGGGTGATATTTACAATAGTTTATGAACAGATTGTTATAGGGACAGATAGTGTATAGTGGATCAGATTAAATTATTAAACGAAACACGTTCACCACCGCTCCATCCATGCCGTTTGGTTCCATGTTTGATGTTTTTAAACCGTTGAGAAACTTTCGGTAGCAAGAAAAGAGAGAATGTTTCGTACGTCTAGAATTTATTCCTCTGCAAGCATCTCACACCCTTGTACATCCTGCCTCAAACGACAGTTTTTGTTTTTGCGTTGAATATGGAATATTTAAACATTAATCGCTACGCCCCAGCTTCAGTTTCCTTCCACTTCCATCGCTTGTCCCTGCTGCGGATTTTCGGCTTCCACCTTCGGTAGACTGTCGTCATAGAACAGATACTCGTCCTGGTACTCCTTCAGAATCTTGCTCGATCGCTTCTCGTCCAGAAACAGAGAGTACACCTTTCGGATGTCTTCGACCATAATTTCGGCCGCCTTGCGACGCTTGCTCACCAGGCTGGCGGTCGTGATGGACTGTATGGCGTACCGCAGGCTCGTCTCGGTCGCAATGCGGCCCAGCACCATCAGCGCGTCGCTGTGGATCTGACAGTCCTCCTCCTCGCAGCGTATCTTCAGAATCTCCTTTATCTCCTTCTCCGTGTACGGCACCGTCCGGATGATGATCATACGGTCGAGCAGATCGATCGGGATGCCGTGCGGGCTGCGGTAGTGCGTGCCGCGGATCTTCGTGATGCCGCGGTTCGTCGCCATCACCACCACCGGCGCCATGTCGCTCTCGAGGGCCCGGTTCAGGAACGAGAAACACTCGATGTCGAGCATGTGACACTCGTCGATGAACAGCACGCCCGGGTTGATTTCCGCCTTGCCCTCCTCGCGCCACTCGATCACCTTGCTGTTGATTTGATCGCGCACCTCCTGCTTGATCTCGCCCGTGTCGCCCGAGAACAGGGCCAGGAAGCCGTGGGTTCTGCTGTTGATGACGTCGATTTCGTGCAGCGACACCGTGTGCACGACCTCCTTGCGCTTCTGCAGCTCCCCCTCCGGACACTGGACGAAGCGGGTCTGCGTGCCGGTCGCGTCGTAGTCCCGGGCGCGCGTGAAGCTGCGCCCCAACTTCGACACCTTACCGGACGCCTTGTCGATCGTGATGATATCGCCCGCCTGGATCTTCTCCTTGATGAAGCACTCGATGATCTTGTTGCCGAGATCGTAGTTCGTCTCCATGTCGGTCGTTTTCATCGTCACCTTGCCCACCTTCTGGCCCGTGCCCGTGGCGGGACGGTCGATCTGGATCTCCACCACCTCGCCTTCGATGATTTCCGTCTCCTCCTTGATCCGCAAGCCAATGCTTTTACGCAGCGCCTGTGACAGCGCCTCGGTTTTGTTCATTTCCAGCGAGTAAATCTCCGAACCAGACATACTGGTGAAGGGCGTCTCGTTGCCGAGTGCCTGCGCCATACCGACAGCAATGGCCGTTTTGCCCGTGCTCGGTTCGCCCGCCAGCAGGATACACCGGCCGGCGATTTTTCCTTCGCGCACCATTTGCACCACGATGCCGGCGGCACGCCGTGCCTCCTTCTGGCCGACCATGCCCTGGGAGACGGTGCGCGCCTCGAGCACATCGTCAAGGCCAAGACCGCGGATGTGCGAGTGTGCCCCGATACGCTCGATACGGGTTACGTCCCGAATTTCAATCTTGTCCGTGTCTGCCATCTCGCGGCGTTCTAAGGTTCGGTGCGCTTGAACGAAAAACTCGGAGGCGTTTCTGCAGTAACCACGGAGCACGTTACCGTAGCAACAAAATAACGAACTCTGGTTCTAGAAGCAGAAAGCAAACGAAATCGGATCAATAGTTGTACAATACCTCACATTTCATCGCCGTTATTAGGGAAACTTATTCTAATTTTTTTTTCTATCACAAATTGCGATTCCTGCCGGGGTGTTTGTTTTGAAACTGTTTTCCCGCGTGTTCGGAAGTACACGCCGCCGGCAAAGAATTGGAATCGGGCGAACAGTGCAGCAACATGTTAGTGAATTATTGCACTGCATTACTAGCTTGATATTCTGCACTTACCGCTTAGTTCACTACACTTGTTGTTAGTAAAACTCCAGAAAACGTGGGTTTTATGATCCTTCGGAAAGCGCGTTTCGGTCGATGGGCAAAAAAAAGCTAAACAAAAAAATCTGACGCACGCGGCTGTCAAACTATGGCTTGCTTTGTTTTTTTTTTGTTACGCGTCTAGACCAAGGTATGTATAAAGACCAAGTAGAATTGTCTAGAGCAATTTGGCATTTCTCACCAGTTTCTTCTTCCTCCTTCTCAGTTCCTTCTTGGCACAACCACCATGCTCCCGCGAAACACTAAATGCTATTTTTCAAGTTATTTTCTTGTTGCATCACTAGAAAGTAAAATTTCTTATTGCAATTACTCATTGTTTGCCGGCTTCCCAGCTGTGTTTACACTCAACACAACATGTGGCAATGTTTGTAAGCAAACTTTGACGTTACAAACAAAAAATGGTGATCTCGAAAACCGCTAAAAATTCACCTAGTATTATAAATACCTTGGTCTGGACGCGCCGTTAGCGCAAAGTCAATATGTATACCCTGTCAACAAAATGCGTCACATTTGTGGGCAGAGGGGGTGGGAAACGAAGGGAAACCTGCGGAGGGGAGGTACTTTCACGTGTGCTAGAGAGAGAAGCAAGTACATGTG
>KB673090.1:10875960-10975211 GCA_000349145.1 Anopheles dirus | reverse complement strand
AAATCTGGTGTCTCATACATAAAAAATGGTGTTACATGCGTTACGTTTGTTGACTGGGTAGAGACCAGGTACAGCAGAACGCTGGTTATCGGTTTCGGATAAATCGGGTCTCGGGATATTTTTGATTATGAAGGTCGGAATGCACCGAGCACAAACATCAAGCTCTAACGTAATTGTGATTATAGTTTTCGGCTCTGTTTTCTCCATTTATGGGAGATTCTACCTTTCTCCATTATCTTATTATGTAACGACGGAGAAGCGACTATGGTTTAAATCGAGTGTCTTTAAACTTTTAAACAGTTGTCATGATGTGTGACGATGTGTGATCATTTTTAATCTAATTCTATTTATCATTGTACAAGAAAGAACTTAAATTTAAACTTAAATTTAGGATACTTTCCGGTTTTTGCCTTTGGTAAATTATTAGCGAGAAGAAATGTAACATAAAGGGCTAACGGTGTGGTTTGACACTTTTGCAACCCGACATGTGATCTCTACCAAAATTGTAGTGTTGTTGCAAGTTTAAAAAACCCTAAATTTCTGAAATATATCTCATTACCAATGTAAATTGACTTTAATTTATTTCATTGAACCTTACCGACTACAGACTACTTTACTGAAGGCACTGAAACTGAAGAAAAGCTGGTCTAAACTATAAAGCTGATGTTCCGCCATCTTCTCATGGATCTACCCCCTGAGGTGAAGATCTGATTAGTAGTTGCTTTCTGTTTTCGGAAACCTATATGATAGTTACTTCTGTTTAAGCAATTAACATTTGATATGACTGAAACAATCAACACACATATAAAATATAAAATAAAAACATATAAAAAGGGAGGGATAAGTTTTCCACACAGCAGTACGTAGTTTAAGAAGAATTTGTAATGTCGTTTTATAATTATTATTGATGCTCTGTAGACCCGTTTTTCTAACTTTAGGTAAGATGCTCAAGTCTCAAATCATGTAGAAAAAACATCATTTATCGAACATTCCTCGTCAGGAAACCAAATGTTATGCTTAGGTTTTTCTACAGCTTTGTTGTACCTCAACTTTCCCTGTATTGCATAAACATTAATTGTTAGGTTTATTGATTTTTAAAAAAACTGTATGAATTTTTAAAAGCAAATAATGCTCTTCGCAAGGTTTCTATTTTTTTTTATATGTTATCCATTTGTTATGTAAGTATTAACTGTATTTTCTTTTTAAATTAGAATTTAATCACTTTCTACCAATGATCATTGGCTCCACGTTAGTATGAAACATTCAGTAGAGTGAAAAAGTATTACTGCCCCTACCGAACCAACGACTCATCGCACGCGGCAAACGATGACGTCACACACCACCCCCATCCCCCCAGTGTAGGCGCGATGACGACACGTTCGACGGGGGTTGAAACCGGTCACAGCCACTACTACACGGGTATGCTTTTCTACGTATAGGGGAAATCGGGGCATCGAGACTCTCCGTTATTATTTCAACGTCAATGCATAGATCTGCTGATGAATACACAATAAAAAAGAAAACATATAAAACGCAACAAATACGATAATTGGGACAATTAAAAACTCTTCCAGTATAACATACCATACAGTAACCAGTTGTTGAAGTAAGAAAGAACAAGAATTGAATAAATAAATTAAACCCGAATACTCTTCTGTAAATAATCAAAATCTAACTATGTTTTATATCATATGAATAAATCAACAGTTCTTAAGATGCTTGCCAAAACGTGCCAGCAAAAGTGCTTATTACATTTTTTATAAAAGCAGCATACTTCCATAGCTCTTGCTTGCCTTCACAACCCATCATAAGGAACACGTTTTAGTCGATAAAAAATGGTGCTTTACCTCGGCGCGTGGTGTATTGCTCCCACCGCCCCTAAGCAAACGCGGCCAGCTAACCAGCGAACGGGCGAACCAGCACAAGCACGCTAGCTACATTTTCTTTAAACGCCTTCGCCGGGACGGTTGTGCACATAGTCGGTGCTGCCTGCTGCTCGGAACTGCGAACCGATTCGGAACGCGAGTGCCAGGGACGAACGGACGCACAAATCCTTTGTGGCGTAACCCGGCTCGGGGTTCGGTTCGGGGACAGTCGCGCCGCGTTGACCGTGACCCAATCTACAGGAAGAACCCCCTAGCGTCCAAGTGTCTACTAGTCCGAAAAATGTAACACCACGAGAGTGAGATTAAAGGTAAAGAGTGCGTAATATCTGGTCCTTACGTCGGGGAGTTTATTTCGAAAAGTGTTGCGTGCCTCTCTGTAACTGTTGATATCCTTCCCCGTTGGGTGCGCGTTGTTCGTGTCGTTTTCCGAGTTTTCCAGTGACGTACTCCGTCGAGTGATAGTGCGAGAAAAGGAGAAACGATAGTGCCATTTAGTAATTCTGTATTCTTCCGAGAACAGATAGCACCCTGGACGGTAGCGTCTGTGGAGAACGAACGCAAACTAAACCAAAAGTACTAACGCGATCATTCGGTCGGGTTCCCCCCGCAAACTTTACTGCTGTTCTACTAATCGGTTATCGATTAAATAGCCAGCCGACGACGGCGATATTTGCCAAACGACGAGCCGTGCACCGTGCCCCTAGAGTATGGATCCATTAAGGTAAGGCCCGGGGCAACCGCGAACGGGGGCAGTATCACTGACCTCCGGAGGTCCCGGAAGGCACCAGGAGGAGCTGACTTTATAGCGCCCACGTGCGTTCGGTACTGTTTCGTGCGATTAACACAGCAACGATGGGTCAGTTTTAAGGTTTCCATTAGTATTACGGAACAGTAGTAGGGCTGTGCTTTTTTTATTACCCGATTCCATGACGAACTACTCCGGTGAGTCACGTGGCGTTAGCAACGTTAACCGACCTGTGGACTGTGGACAATGAATGCATGCAGCTTCACGCGTTGGTCAAGCTTTCGAAGTGCCGGTTAGAGTACAGTGTTGACAACATTCGAAACATTACACAGAACTCTTTTGGTGCTCGGTGTGATGGGTGTAACGACAAAACCGAACAAAAAACGATGTTCCGTTCCAACCGAACGATCACGGGAAGAAGCATCGACGTCGACTGTAATTTGTGGTGGTGGTGTTGTGTTGTGCTTCAGCAGGTTTCAGCTGCGGTTGATGCACTCTTAGCCGCACCACAACGCACCCGCAACATTCCGCTCGGACCGCTTGGGCTCACCGGTGGTAATTACTTCCGGATTGTTGGATCGCCGTTTCCGGCCTGTTCCCAGTGTGTATGCAAAACGATTGCACGCCTGAATGCTTTTTTAACGATGCGATGTTACGGCGTTCGCCACTAATTCGGACCGATGAGACACGGCCTTAGGAATGGCTAATCATCCACTCACCACCGGGTCCGGTTGGGTTGTGGATACACGCTCCACGTAATAGGCACGGACGGGGCAGCTCGTCTTCGCAGTAATCTCACAAAACATCCCGGGGGTTGCCAATTTCTAGTGTTGCTCAGCACGCCAACAGCACCCGAGAAGGGCAATTATTTGGTCCATGCGGGGAAAAGGTTCTGGGTTCGACGGACGGACCTGACCTCGGGCCTGAAGCGACAGCCGGCGACGGCAAACAGATCGAAGCCGGTTGAAGCCGGTCGGAATTAGTAATTAGGTGTGCGGGATCTCGTACGTAATGGGATGTTTGGGTCAGCTCTTTTTTTTTTTGCTTTGCACCCATACACACACACACACCCTCTTCGGGATGGGTGACATGCGATCTGATTTCGGTGTTGTTTCGGTTTGGGTGGTCGTAAAAGAAACTTAATAGTCCAAGCGAACACAAAAGAACGATCAAATAAGCGATCTCTTTTGTACGGTTCCTGCGAGCAATCGTTCGTGACACAGGACTGTGGAACAGATCATGTTTGCTTCTTCTGCACAGAGCAAAGAAGCAACAAGCCAACGCAAGCCATGGGGAAGCTTGTGGAAGTCAGAAAAGGATTGGGTGCACATGAAAGTTTCAGGAGTTTTGTTGAAGATGAAGGTAATTTAGGACAAAAAAAATATCAAATTTGTCGCAAATTAAGCCCCAGGTAGGTAGGTGCTGCTTCTGTTCTTTAATATGAAAGTATAATAAGTTAGGCATATAGTATACATAAGGAAACTAATGGGGCAGATTGTATCAGTAACTAAACGAGTGGTTCACATGGTTCAAAACAGATGACTTTAACAATCACGTGATATAATCACGCAAATCAGGTCTAGCTCTGCATTTGGTGGAATCAAAAAAGTGTAGTGTACTGTGAACTTTTTCCGAAGGGATCAAACGACTAATAGGCCATTGCATGAAGTTCATATGGCTTTTTTACATTGGATATTGGAAGGAAAATGGCCAGAATCTCATAACAAATTATTCTACAAAGAAGAAATCAAAACGGACGATCATAGTTTTCAGCTTATTAGGATGGAAAATTATATAAGACGGTTGGACTTTAAGTCCAGAATTCGGTGTCATTCGACTTGTTTTGATCGATACAGTACGCTCCTACTGGAACAAGCTTCGTGTGGAAAATAGTAAAAACATGATTCGATTCGTTTTGGGTCCAAAAGAATACTGGTTTGTTTATTTGTCTTAGAAATGATACATTGCTAAAAGTTGTAGATTTCAATATTAGGAATGAAATCACATACCCCAGCATCTAGATCTGCAAACTTACTCGTCCACCCAATATAAACCGAAATGAATGCCTTAAAACAATTCAGCCGAGAGAAGGAAACCCACCCTCGGGAGAATATTAATTATTCGCATCGCTTTACCATCTTGCGGCAAGAAAGTCACGTATTTCGTCATCCAATCACGGACGTGAAGGGGGCAATGCAGGAACCCCGTTTTCCAATCGAGTTTCCCGATTCACGCAAACATGAGGCATGAACCGTTTTCCCGGGCGATAGAATTGTTTGCGCACTCTTTGTTGCAAACAACCTCCCTCACGCTCGTTGGAGGTGGGAGTGAAAACATTTCTAAGGAAAAAAAGCGCTGTTCTTGCGCCAGCCAAGGTCGGATCGTCAATGTCATCGTTACGGCGGTCCCCCCCCCCCCGCCCTCGTTTTCCCGGCGGAGAGACATTCCATCATCATAAACAATCCTTTTACCATTAGTTGCGAGTAAACTTTTCCGATTCGTCTACGCTCGCCACTACCTCGACCCGGTACTAATCGCTTACGTATCCTCTTTGTTTGTTTACAGTATCGGATCCAGCGTTCTGAGCCTGCACCAGCGGTAAGTAAAAGAAACTGTTTCTATTTGCCCGTGCGCGCACACACACACCCGCAAACACCCGCAAACACATTCAAGGATGACGGGGACGTGCACAACCCACTTCCGGTGCCCTGATCGGCGTTTGCTTGCTGTTTACTGGCGCTGCGTTTGCTTTTAATTTTCCACCAGCCAGCCGGTGCACTTTTCTCGAGAGCGGCAAAATGCGCACAATTCGAAACACACGCGCTTTGTTCCGGTTTGTCCCTTTGCGTTGCACCGAACGCAAACGACTAATCATCAGGCTGTGTCCAAGCCAAGACACGAGATCTCGAAAGGCGAAAGGAGCTATAACAAACCGCTCCGTTGTCGGACAAATAACGCACCGACACGCATTTCTTCCAGTCGCGCTGATGAAGTGCATACGAACTGCAACTTTGAACATGCGAATGCACTTACTCACCCGCCGGTTATGACGAGTGGCTTTCCGCTCGCTTGCAGTCGCGATATGCGCGTATCCGTCGTCTTGAAGGCGGAAAACCTTTATTCGCAACGGGAGAGGTCTCAGCCCGGATCGCCCGTTGCGATTTGTGGCAGAAACGCACGGGCTAATCTAAACCATCTGGAGCCGGTGGCGGGCATGCGGTGCCCTTATTAGACTATCCACCCCGTTTTCCTGTGCGCCACTGTTCGCATCGATCTGCGAGCGTTATTGGAGGCCCGATGTTTTGTCTCCGTAGTTTTGTTTACAGCTGCCAACGTGCAAGAAATGCATTCCAATTCGCTTCGGTTTTCAGGGCCAGGGCGCGATAACATGGCGGGGTTGTTTTCGTTTGGTTTGGTTTGGCTGCTTCTGCTTCTCGCTTATTGCTACACTACATCGGCCGCGTTTTGATGACGCCATTCTTTTTCCGACGGCAAAGTACTTGAGAGATAAAACCGAGAGGCACACGCGTCGCAACACGACACTATCGGACGTAGGCATCGATTATCAGGTGGCTGGGTTGGGTTGCTTCATTCGAGTACGATTGCCGCTTTCCGGCGTGGGGTTCGGCAAGAGGCATTTGCAATGCGATCTAAGCCCTTGCTACCTGCGTGCTAAAAGTGCAGCTCCTACGCTTTGCTGCGTAATTCAAACACACATTAACGATACCTAACAGATCGAGATTTAGTGGTGATTATTTGTTCTAAAAAGGAAATGTTGTGAAACGGTAAACTAGATACTAGTTTTGTTCGTTTCTTGTTTTCAGAACTGAGCCAGCACTTGTAGGCTCTAAAAATAAAGTAATAGAAAGTAAGGAAAACAGTTTCAATTGTGGAAAGAGACACTTAATTCCACGATTCTGTTAAGGGCTTTAGATGCTACTTGGTCAGCGAAAACGCTATGAAGGATGTCACTGTGTCTTTCACGTCACATTATAAAGCGACGAAGAAATGAGTCTCCAGATGTAAGGAAAGTCAACAAAATGAACTAATCGACAAAAGGTTTTCTAAAATTCAATGCTCCGTCACAGTCACCTTATGGATGAGTAAAACTTATCATGGTACCTTTATGGCTCTATAGTCTATCTACGATCAGGAGGATCGATCGAAAATATCAGAGGATAGTCAAATACAAACTTATTTGCCAAAAGTTTTCCAGACAGATGGGTTCTTCTTCAGAAAGGAGAGAGAATTTATTGCATAATGAGTGTCTTGAAATATTGAGTAACTTAACTTTTGAAACATGAAACTAATAGTAATTTTAAATTTTTGATTGAGTTTATTAAGGTATTTTACCCAAAATTGGCCTTTCGATTAGTGGTTCATTAAGGCGGTCAAAATATTAATTCCACCAGAAATCCACCAAATATTATTTATCCATTCCTAAACTGTTCCCAGAGTTACATGAATTTGTTTCACCCTTTCTTGAAAACGTTCCACTCATTCATGAAATTTCTTTTTCCAAACACGGCTTCGATCTTCTGTTTTACGTGTCAGATCGAATACGTAAATTGACGGAATTGTACCGACATGTTCGAGGTCGATCTTTGCAGTACGTAGCCGATCTTTGAGGAATGGATGGAACGATTTCATGATTGGATGAAACTAATTCATGTGACTCTGGGAGCTGTTCAAGAATGGATAAAATGAGTAAGCAAAATTTTATATTTTTTCTACATTTTCCGTACGATAATACATGTTTTCTGTTCGTTTTTCTGGTTGTTTTTTTAAATAATCGATAACACGAGCATATGAACATCAATTCCCATATGAAATATCTATGTATCCTCCACTACAAACTCCGTGAAACCTCGAAAAGCTTAGACGCAACAAAGAATAAATATCCACGAAATTATAGCCAAACAAAAAACATTCCCCGTTCACGTTCGCGTGAAGCCTAGTTTGACCATTAGAAGCAACACAATTTTTTGCGCGTTTGTTATGAGAAACTATGCTCTCCCGGATGGCCACCCTCCCCGTAAATCGCGCTGCTCGGTAGTTAGCTCGGTGAATAAACTGCTGACTGAGTGCAAAAAACAAAATCGAGCATATCGTGACCGACCGACCGGCGATCGTGAGGGACAGTTTACGAAGCATGCTGTCAGCCTGATGTTTACACTGGTCCCAGTTACACCACCAGCAACTCCCCTCCGCGCAAACTATGCTGTTATCGTGCTCACTTCTTCTCGCTCGCGCAAAAAAAAAAACCCTGGTTCGGGGTCAGGTTCTGCGATAACGATTTCGCCATCTGCGGTGGCGAAAATGAGTCATGATCGGGTCGGGTGGAAGTGGCCATACAATTCAGCGAAAGCAAGCCATGTTTGCACAGAGAAAGGCGGCGATGAAGGTGGGGATTATGAGAAAGACAGGGCGAAAGCAAAAATTAGAGCGGATTACAGAACGCGCGCGCTCATTCGCCTATCGCCGCTTTAATAAAATAGATAAAAACGAATTAGTGTACAACACACGCACACAGTCGTATCGATCCCGAGACCTTATCGTGTTCTCATTACTTGACTCACAAAGGGTTTAACGCAAAAAAAAACACACGATTGCGCTATAAATCAACGCGGTTCGCGCGCATCTATCGTCATCAAACGGAAGTCGCACTTCTGCGCCTCGCAGTACGTCACATTTAATCGACCAATCCAAACAAATATCCACACCCTCAATCTCATTGACCTCGGCGGTGGTGGTGGTGGTGGTCGCCAAGAAAAACCCGGCACAAGCACACAGACCAGAGAGATGCAAATCATGCAGCAGCAGCAGCAGCAACAGCAGGAGATGGGTTTAATTTTAGCCCACCGAGCTAAGTTCGTGCATCCGCGTGGACCGTCCGCACTTTGACGAATTGCCGATCGTCGGCAATTAAACAAAAAAAAAACAACACCAACACTGTGAAAGTTATACCGCCCCAGATGGGATAATTGGATGTCCGGGTGTGGTGAAGTCGAGTAACAGGTGCGACAGGGGACAGAGTGTTGCGGTTGCTCCGAGTTGATGAGGTTATTAGCGGACAGTCGGGCGGGTTTTAATTGATGCAAAAGAGTCTCCTAGCTGAGACGGATGGAAATTGCAAAAAAAAAAGGTTAAAACACGTGTTTAATTTGGTTATGCTGCTATCTTCTTGTCCTAGCCGTCCGGTCGCTGCTTCGCGTCACCGAGAACGGCTACTTCACAGCACATGATAGCGTTCACATCGAGCGTGTGGGCGCGTTTGGATGGGATCATTCTTCTTAATGAATAACTTTCCACCTCGCCAGCCAGCGTCTCGAAGCGTAATGTAAACGGACCGCCGAAAATACTCCCAGAGTCTAATGTCGGCCCGTGCAGCAGAATAAACTTTTCCATCCTTGAGTATAAACGGTAACAGGGTGGGCTGCAAATAAATCAAACACCAACACGAACGCAACTGCTCAGCCTACTTGTCTGCAGCCTACCTACTACATTTGCGTGGAAAGGAAAATTTGATAATAACGAATTACCCCCGATCATAAATGGTCGTGCTTGACATTGATGGACTTCCGCGTGTCTGCGTGCGTGCGTGCGTTTGTTTTGCTGTTGAGAGAAAAATAGTGTTTTTCCTCAAGTTCAAAGATCACTCCGGTGGCAGCCAATCGGCCCTAATGTAGCGTCTGTTTGCTGTAAGCAAACATTCGGTAAGATCAAAATCATCCGGCAAATAAAAGTCAATAAATCGAGCCGGAGATGGCGATAGATGCTTCTGTGTGTGTGTGTGTCTTAGTTTTTTTCCTTTAAATAGGTGGACGAAGAAGTCTGTTTTCTCCCCTTCCCTATGCATAGTCCCGATCGCGCCGATCGACGGTGGGAAATTCAATTCACACCCGCCCATATGGGGGAGTCCGCTCTGTTGGAAGACTTCCAGAACCGAGAACCTAGCAGCCGGGCCCGTCCAACGATACAAACGATAAGTTTCGGCCTGGTTTATGTCCTCGCTGAGGTACTATCGATCGCGCGCGGTTTCCCTAGTGTTCGACGGGGGTTTGTTTGCATACCGACCCTCGCCACCCTTGCCACCAGGACCACCCACCCTCCTTTGCCAAGCCGATCCAAATTTGGCATCGAACTTTCACTCGCGCCCCGGCCGCGCCGTTCTAGCACGGTGAGGCGAGACGATTTATTTTTGCCAGTCAAGCAGAAGACGAAGAAAACACGTACACACACTACGGCACACCGGCCGCCGGTGGCGCTGCACGAGTGTGAGTTTTCGCGTGCTGTTTTCCCTGCCCCCAGTGCTGTTGGTGCCAGCGCGGATTTTCCGGACGCGTCCGGTTCGGTTCGGCAGTGTCGGTACCGCCGACGGGGCCAGCTGATTTGCAGTCGTTCGGTCACGGTCGTCCTGACCTAAAGCACAAGCTAAAGGTCCTTCGCCCGGTCGGGTTCGCTCGTTCGGCGTGCCTGTGTGTGAGTGTGTCGTGCGGTTGGAGAGCGCGCGCGTTGCAGTGGCTCCACGCAAAAGGACCTTTACGGTGAAATGTGAAAATTCCTACCAAAGTCGCTGCTAGTTTTCTTGGATAATGAGCGTAAATTTGCTTTAAAATCGTTTCAAACGAGAGTGCCCTTTGCGTGCGAGTGTGTGTTGGGCCTGGCTCGAGGAAAACGGGCAACCCCGTAAATTGGCCCTCCGTCCATCGATCCAATATTCATGAGCGCGCGTTGGGTGCATCCGTCAGACCAGACTTTGTTCTACGGCCTGCTGCAATTTATTGTCCTATCAAAACAATTTCTGGATCCCTCACCGAGTGCGGTTTGGAAATCAAAGCAATCGGAGAGCATTCCGTTCGGTGCAGCTCGAGCGACGAGTGCAACCGCCGCGAAGCGCTGGCTCCTTTGACCGCATTGTGTAATCGATAGGAAAAAACGGCTAAACCCCGAGCGTCCTCGGCGAAGGATCGCCCTAATCGGGTTTTGTGGATAGACATTAGTGGTTGCGTACTGTGCGTCCTTCCGGTTGTCTTTGGACGGGGTGAAAAAGGTGCTGGTGCGGGCATGGTGAAACAGTTGCCACCCAGCGTGTGATAAGTACGAGAAAGGCGGAGCCAGTGGGATGACCGTGTAAACGCAATTAAAAGTGATGTAAAGCAATGCTGCTGTAAGGAGGCAATCCACGCACACAGTGATAGCAGTTATGGTGTGTGGCGAGGTGGTGATCGTGCAATTACGTGCTGCTGCAATATCGTAATACACATCCGTAGAGGTCATATCTCCCGGTTCCGGCTCCAGGTCATCTCGACTAGGGCAACTTTGTGCCCCCAAGGCTCACCCTACTGCAGAGCAGTGCAAGTGCTGTCGGGAACCGGAAAATTCCTAAACACCATTGAATGGAAATAAGGTACAGCGTGCGAAAGGACACAGGGCAGACGCATTGGGCGCATTGGGAAGCGATCACACGCAATGTGCGATTAAGCATGACTCATGAACTCTCGGCGCCTGGACTGTACGGCATATAGTTCGTATGTAACGGGTCGTGTTTAGTGTGCCGTTTTGTACACCACACACATACACACACACACACACACACACATACATACATTCCTCGTAGTGCGAGTGACAAATATGTACAACGCCAATACGGTTCGTGTTACAAACTGCCGGAATGCCAATATCGTCCACATGGCAGGGTCAATGTCAGAGGCGCATCGAAAGGGACGTGTTTTGAAGCACCTTTTTCAGCACACTAATCCCACCAGGTTGGTGTGCTTGGTGGTGGTGTAGACACCCGAACGCTGTTATTTCGATCAAACAGCACCGCGGGCTGGCTGTTTGAGGAGAGCGGGCACCTTGAATCGATGCCAGGTTTGTTTCATCGGTCAGCTGGTGCCTTCCGAAACCGCTCGAGACCGGTTGCACACCTGTCCCGGTGTTTGAGCTATGTCAGTCACATTCGCGGGCAGGACAAGCATGAACGGCTAATGAGTTGCATACCGTGCCTCGGAGAGACGTTTCAAACTTGGCTGTAGAATCATATAAGGCGAGATCGGAAGCGTGTCTATCTGGGTTTTTTTATTCTCTGTTCATTTCCCAAGCCAAGACAGGGAGGACATGTAGAGTTCAATCGATTTCTGACCGATCAGCACCGTTTGCTAGTAACTCGTCCAGAACAGATCTATATTGCAGCAGATACAAGATAATGGAGCGGCGTTGACCCGGTCGATAATAGCACAATTTGCATGTTTGTTCGACGGCATGTTATGCTACAATTATGGACCATTAGAGGGCGCACAATCGCTTGACTGTGTTTTCGAAAACGGGCACCAGAGAATTTACCATGCTTACCTCCCTAACCGGATGTACGTAACTAAGTGGCGAAGTTCTTATTGGGCACCATTCGTTTCACACACTTCCGTCGAAGGCAGAGTGGGTACGCGATCGGCATGCTAAACCCGGCCCATAACGTCATCCATCCAACCACACCTCGCCATCTTGTTGGACTTGGTTCCGTTCCAGCAGCAGCATCTCAGTTTCGTTCACGGCGTGCAATGGAGCGAAATATAAAAACGAACGATCGATCGATCGCCGTCTATCGATGTGCAATTCCTTGAACCTTTCCAAAAATAACTTCCTAAAGAGCGAGAGATAGGCCGGCATCTAATTTAATAGCGGCTCGAGCATGATCTTGGCGTCGGAGTTCGGCTGGGCAATGCGATATATGCAATTAATTATGAATATTTACTGGCTTTGAATCGCGTTTTTCGACTACACTCGACGGCATGTTTTAAGACTGGAGCTGATTGACTCCTCTCCCGGTTTCAAACATCACAAGAAGCATTCTCCCGAGCCACAGGCACAGCATAATAAACATAGGTGGATCGATCTTCGGTGCGTTGGCAAAACCGGGATCGCCACTTTTCGCTCGTTACAATTGCTTTCTGCCGCACCTTCTGGTTTTCGTTTGTACGATTTGCTGTTTTCTTTCGCACAACGGCGCAACACAGAAACACGGTGGAAAGTTAGGCCGTGATTACCGTTACCGACCGCAGCAATGACGACGACGACGACGACCGGATGACTCCAGAGAACCGGTTTCGAGATGCATCGTGAACTTAGGTTCCCGCGGGCGAGATCACTGTTCACCGTTCGGCTTGGGTCGTATTCGTCGTACCCATGGGAGTGGGGAATTTATCACCCAGCTGATGGGTTTGTTGCCAGCTGACGCGATCCGGTGGTACAGCTGATGCGAAACGTGATTCAGCATAAGTGACCCGCACGGACGTGGTGGGACAAGCGTGTTTGACGGGGCATGTAAACTGTTGCCCGACTTCGCCTCCCCAGGTCGTCGCGGTCGTGGGGTATGAAGCTTCGCTTGCCTTGCTAAAGGGGGTTTGTTTCTTTCGGCCGGGATCGTTTGGGTGCGAAAGTTCGGGACGAACAATGTATGCTGCTGGAAGCGACTTGGAAATGTGTTTGTTACTGATTTTTAGCACCTTAGCGACAGTTTTATTCAATGCATACTTAACAAAATCTTCAATCTTCATTGAGAAGTTACACATCATCCTACAATCAGTGGGCATTTTGACCAGATATAAGTGGTAGTAAATCGTGAACTTTAGATATGTAATATACTCGGGAAATATGGCCTTAGCTGCCTGTTTCGTGGTTTAGTCTTACGGATTCCTTTTAAAGGCCCAGGAAGCTGGATTCATCAAGTCGACCAGAGTATAACCACACAGACGAAGAAAGAGAAGAAGAAGATATGTAATATAACTCATTTCTATCGTTTTTGTATTGTTCGCTGGTTTGGTTTTACTGAATCAAGTAAGCACTGGTAATCAACGAAGATGGTAATTTATGGAATAATACTTATTTCTTTAATATTTAAGTATTTCATTCACACTAAGCGAGAAGATTATCCGGTGTATTTCCTGTGATAATTTTTAGTCTTTATTATTAGCATAAACATAGTATGTATTGTAAATGAGATCTTTTACTTCGAAGTATATCAATTAATGAGCTAGAAACAGCAATATGACATATTCGTTGTAAGAATCTTGTGTCATAGCTTAGATGCAAGTAATTTGGTTCACGATAGCAGAAACCTGTTGGAATTACGTTCTACCTAATATCTTACATAAATCAATGTACAGACTTAACAGATCTTCATAGCTTTCATATGATGATGATCCCACTGCTAGGAGCTTCTATTTTTACTAATATTGAGCTTTTCCCACAAAAAAACGAATTGTCACTTCAGCTCTATCAAACAGACGGCTTTGATTTACGAGCCGGAGCAGCGAGAGTTAACTCAAGCGTGGCCTGAATTACACACGATTACACTCATCATAAATTACAAATATTGATAGTATTTTATCACGACCGCTCATACACTTAACCGTGCGTGTGAGGGTGTCTGTGTAAGCATGCCTGTGTGTGGAAGCATGCATGACTAGATCGATCATATTCACAAGCTTATCGGTGAGGTCGCGCCTGGCCGGCTTCCAGGCGCTGTGGGCCGAAACTCACGTGACGTGTTTTTTTTTCGACGCAAAGAATCAAACTTATCATTCATCCGCTTGACTGGCGATTGCTTGTAAGTGATAATAAATTACGCTTCTTCTCGATAGCAATAGCGAGCCACCGTGAGCCGATTGCCGATTTGAATACAAATGGATGGCAAAGCCGTTGTTGTCCGTGCGTCGAAATGGCCAACTGTCAACTTAATGACGGTTCGATTACCTGATAATAAGTGGCCAAGGTCAGCCGGAGGCAAATGTTTCTTCGGCGATACGGCGCCGTTGTTTATCTCAACAAGAAACAAGAAACAACAACGTGACAGTGACCACTTACCTTGGACTTTACGGGTGGCGCGCCAACGGAGCAACCTAACCGAAAACAACCTACCCGGGCAAGAATGCACCGTCTCCATAATCTTCCCCGCACGTGCTGCTAAATGGCGATAAAAACTCGCACTCGCGCGTTGTGCTGCGCACCGTGAGCCTTCCTGGCGAACACCGGATTGGTAGGAATTAATTTACACATTTTTGATTCATGCTTTTTTTGGTGCTTCCAACGCACACGCCCCAAAAACACGCTGAATGATGACACTTTTTTCGCCATTGTTTATCGCGCGCTCTGGGTTGTCTGTTTTGGTTTGTGCTGCATCGAACCGGTTCCACCGAAACTGGCACGATGCGCCGGAAATATCGACCGGCAAACGCTTAAAACCATTTCTCGAGACACCGCGACGCCACCCGGGTGAAGGTCACCGTGTCGCTCCGGTCTGTCAAGAACACCTTCCAAGGATGGTACATGGTGTGTCCATCGCATTGGCGGCAACCACGAAACGGCAGCCTGTTCGCATTTTTTGTACCATTTTTTCTGCTCTCGCTACCGCACCGATGATGGAACAAGAGACAGCGATAAAGTATGAGAGAGCGTGCGTGAAGGCAAACAAAAATGCGATAGGGAATCTTCGCTGAAAGCGCCTCCACCGTTGCCATTTTCTTACGGGGAGCCCCCGGACGCGATGACATTGACTCCTATAAAGTCTCAAGAGCAACAGGATCAACCGAGAGAAGCGAACCACTGGAGCGTAGTTGCCGCTGAAGTCAGGCGAGAGATATGTTTATCGGAAATGGTAAATTATGAGCGGATTGGCCCAAAAAAATAGTGAAATTTTATTACCAGAAGATTGTTTGTGGCTTGAATTGAAATGATATGGAAGTGAAGCCTATTTTAATCATTTTAATCAAACCCAGGATACTTACTGCAAACATATTCCTAGTCATCGGTGTCTTGTAGATCGCTCTCAATTTATGAGACACTATAGAAACAAGTGTCGGGCAATTTTCATCATTCTGACACCCCTCTGGTAATGGATACAATTAGACATCTAATGGCAGACGCCACCTCGACTGTCGCATGATGAATCGTGCACATAAAGGGCGATTAATTTGCGTGACAAAACAACTGGTTCTGGTCAGATTGATCGTTATTGCATCTGACGTGCGGTAAAGTAAAAAGTGTCACGACTAATCGCGGAAGCTAACGCAACACAACACTGCCCACTGCTACCGATACTGCACCATTGACCAATATCCTCCCTTCTCGGCGTAGAGCGGACCGTGCGGCAAGCGCGGTGCGATCGTGGCAAGCGCCATGCAAGCGCCTTGACCTCCTTTTGAACCAGCAGCAAACTTGGCCCACCCGGACCAATTGAGCACAATTTCGCTGCAGTCACGCTGCGCCCGGTACGGTTGTATTAATCAGGTTCGATTGTGTTCGTTTCGCGCAGAGAAAACAGTGAGCAGCACAAAGACGATGCCTTCCGAGAGATCATTGCGAGCTGCCGGTCGCTGAGCAAGTATGAGACGAACATCAAGTCCGCCCTGCCCCAGATCCTGTCGGCGATTGTGGCCGCCTCGTTCCACATCGTCATCGGCATCTCGCTGGCGTACTCGGCCATCCTGATCCCGCAGCTCGAGCAGCCCGGCAGCGACGTGCCGATCACCAAGGCGCAGTCGTCGTGGATCGCGTCCATCATCGTGATCATGGTGCCGATCGGGTCGCTGGTGGCCGGCGTCATGATGGAGTTCCTCGGGCGGCTCAACACGATCAAGCTGGCCGCGATACCGTGCGTGACGGGCTGGGTGGCCATTGCGCTCGCGAACAACTTCACCTGGATCATGGTCGGGCGGGTGCTGACCGGTTTCGCCTGTGCGCTCGGCACCAGTCCCGCCATCGTGTACATCACGGAGGTGGCACGGCCCGACATGCGCGGATCGTTGATCTCTTCCGGTCCGACGCTCGCATCTTTAGGTAAGTTGGCTGGCCGGCGTGGGCGGGGAGTTCGATCAGTCCAGCTACACTCTCACTTTGCTTTCGTCTCGTAGGGATGGTCATTGCCTACGCCAAAGGAGCCTTCATGGACTGGCGGTTGGTGTCGTGGATCTGCATCATTTACACCATCGTGCCGGTGCTGCTGATTCAGCTGTTCGTTCCCGAGTCACCCGTCTGGCTGGTGTCGAAGGGACGCATCGAAGATGCCGCCCGGTCACTGCGGTTCCTCTACAAAAAATATCCCCAACCGGAGCACACGGTACGTACAGGAAGAATCATCCAGAAAAAGTACGCCGAAGTATCAGTAATCAATTAGAGTTTAATATCGCTATTCCCCATTTATGACACTCGGTATCGGTATCGTTGTTTGAGCGGCACTCCAACACTTTTTTTTACACCGTCTCCCGTACACAGCTAAAAGTACATCATTATTAATAGGTGCTCTCGGTTCCCGCCATTGAACAAACATATGGCAGCGCGACCGGGAAATGAGTAGTAGTTCACATTAAACCAACAGTAGTCACGTTGTCTTTCGCACCCTCAGAGGTGTCAAATAGTGATGTTGCGGCCCAAAGAGATGAAAGGTTAAATTTTATACAATTTTAATTCAATTAGCTTTGATTTGTTAGAGCCTCTACTCGATTCTGTTTGAGAATACAATTCATTACGCAAGTTTTTGGACTCATGTTTGGATCATGACTCATACGTATTATGCTTCGAAATAAAGTCGAACAAGCCATCAGTAGTGTCAAACCTCTTCCTGCGTACAGTGTCTCCTTACTAATTCTTAATTATTTAACAAAAATACACCCACAGGATCAACCCCTCTCGGAGATGCATCTCAACGCCCTCCTGAAGGAGCGTGAAACCAAAATCGCCGAAGCGGAACGGAACGTCAACCGGCACGGTGTGCAGCAGTCGAAGCTGCGCGGTTTCCTCAAACCGACCGGCTACAAACCGATGATGATCCTGTTCTGGTTCTTCCTGATCCAGCAGTTCAGTGGCATCTACATTACGCTCTTCTTCGCCGTCACCTTCATCCAGGACGTGGGCACGGAGGTGAACGCGTTCACGGCCTCCATCTTCGTGGGGTTGACGCGCTTCACGATGTCACTGTTGAACGCCTGGCTGTTGAAGCGTTTCCCGCGGCGCCAGCTGGTGATGGTGTCTACGACCGGCATGGCCATCTGCATGTTCGTGTCGGGGTTGTTCACGCTGTGGATTAAGGAGGGCACCACGACGCTCACGTGGATACCTGTGGTCGGACTGCTGCTGTACGTGTGCTCCTCCATGATCGGGCTGCTCACCATACCCTGGACGATGACGGCGGAGCTGTTCCCGACCGAGATCCGTGGCATCGCGCACTCGATATCCTACTCGATGGCAAATCTGTTGATGTTCTTCGCCGTCCAAAGCTACAGGTGAAGCATGACGGGGATGCTTGCGGCTGTGTTATGCGGCGCGTACTAAAGCTCATTATCTCTTATCGTTGTAGAACCATCACCGACCTGCTCGGGGGCGCGTACGCCGTGCAGTGGATGTTTGCCGTGGTGTCTGTGATCGGGTTTTTCTTCGCCCTCTTCTTCCTGCCCGAAACGCACGGCAAGAGTTTGGCCGAAATAGAGGCGTTCTTCGCGGACAAAACGCAACCGCAGCGCGTACCGACGGAACGTGCGGCCAAACCGTCCGTCACGGAGCATCTGATACGCAGCCCGAGCCGGGAGGCCAAACTGAAGGAGGTGGAATTGATGCTAAAGAACAAAAACGGTGCTTAGACGTAGTGCGCGGCAGACCGGACGGTAGTTTAGGGATACAACATTCACGAGCAACAGTGGCCGTGCTGTGTGCTGTTAGGCAGGAACTGAATACATAGGCGACAGTATTTTGAATGCTGAGAACGCAGAAGTACTTAACGGTAAGGAACAGGAGGAGCGGGAGCGTGTACGGATTCGGATCGGTTCGGATCGGTACCAGATGCAGATAAAAATATTTATTTTTAGTATTTTCAAATTATGCAAATCCGCAAAAACGCAAACAGATGATGGTAGCAGAAAGCCGCACAACGAACGTTGGACGTCATGTATTTTCGGAGAGGTGTTCGCTGCGCGCGGTAGTGTTTTCTATTGATTGAGAACGATTGCGATTGTTCCAGTGCCGAGTTTACGTGAAGCCATACGCATGACGAACAAACCAGCACCACACCCTGGTGAAGCCATTTAATGCAATCCAAGTTCAAACACAGTGTGTATTAATCGTATTCGAAGTATTGCAAGTGCGTAGAATTAGTTCGGAATAAACTGTTGAATGAATTGAGCGTCTATATGGAGGGGATGCTGGCTGTGTATACTTTAATACTCTAATCGAATAGAACATCCGAAAAATCCATCTATTTTGTACGTTATTCAAATTCAAATGTGATTAAAATAATCATGAAAGTAACAATTGAAAAACGCTTGACGAAAAGAACCTGAAACGAGCAGTAAACAATAAATAAAATGCACACAATTAGGTTTCAATATGTATACCGTGATGAAAAATACAATTAAGAAATGGTGCTAAGTGTGAATAAAATTTGGAGTAAGCAATATCCAAGTTTTAAAGAGTTTTGCCAGTTCTTGGAGTTCAATTTTGTTTATCAACTTATTTACCCTACATTACAAGCACGAAAGTTGATGTAGTCGCACTTTACCGCTAAAATATTTCATAATCAAGCGAAGAACCAAAAACATCGCAAAACTACTCGAATTCAAATTCGAGCACGACAAAATTCGATGAATTGGGTGTATGCAAAAGCCGAAATTTCGAAATTCATAATTTGAAATTGTCTGGAAAGTTTGAAAAACTGGTTTGGGGAGTTGAGGAGGCGTTTACTTTTAAATAAATTAAATTTATTGTAAAAAAAAAACGTTGGCACTATCTTTGCGATGAGGTTCCACTCGTGCTAGAAAGCTTAATTTCTCAGAGCTTTCAAATAAAACTCTCTCCTCTCTGTTCTCTGAAAGCACACGTGCATGTGAGACTCGTAAACATGCTAAAACTTTGTTTTCCGCATCCTGTTTTATTGGGGTGGTTTTTCATGCCGCGTTTTCCACTTCCACATACACACATACCCACACAAACACAGATACACATGCGCAGATACGCCGTAAACACTTCGTTAGCGGTATCCTTTCCTCGCGACTGCTCCCGGAGGTAGTTTTGTTTTGGAAAACTTTGCCGGAAAGCTCGCGGCCCGGCAGAGAGCGAAAGCGAGTGAGAGAAATCGGACCGATTTTCACGTCTTCGGCACGAACCCGTTCCTGGCAGGAGAAGCCTTATGCTCCGGCGATTAATTTGTTGTTGATATCAACCTCTCAGCCGCGGCTTTCGAGCGAGAGTAGCGCATCGCACGAAGCGGAGTTTTCCGGCAGAACGGAGCGGAACAGGCTCCCGAAGATGGTAGCCCCCGACGAGAGGGACCATTTTCGCACGTCGAAAAAACTGCAGCACACACGGAATGCTCTCGCGCATTCAGTCGTCTTGCAACGGTGGTGCTAGCAGCAAAGCGGAAAACCCGTCACCAGGCGGTGAGTGTGAATTTGGTTAGAGTGAAAAGGTTTTTTTGGTTGCCCGACATGTGCCCGATAGTTACTGTATGGTGCAACTACTGAGCGAAAGACGTGTGCAGTGCGCGATGTGTGTTTGCTAATTTAGAAGCTTTCGTGCGAGGATTTGCCCGTAAACATAAGTCAGCCGACAGTTCTTAACGAGCCCAATACTGCGTAGATAGCTTTTGTCGGTTTTAAAAGCTGTGAAAAACGGTTCAAAACTAAGGAGTACCATTTGCCACTTTCAATGTGACATTCAGCGTGGCCTCCGGGAGGCAAATTGAGTGTGGGTAAATATACATATATTTTTTCCCTATCAAAAACCTCCGACCGAACCCCGTGCATCTTCCTCGGGGAAAATCACCCACCAAACGGCACGTACGCAGTGGTACCATGGGCGACGGCATCGCTTGCTGCGCCGGTCTCCTAACTACCCAGAGAGAAAATCCCGACAGCAACGAAAATTTTCGATAGGAAAATTGGTCCCCGAGAAAATAAAGGCATTAAGAAAACGGCACACATACTCACACACACCCACACAGTGGGGGGAGGGAGTTCGTTTCGAATGAGATCAAAGTAAATCCGAGGCAAACCGTGCTGCGTGTGGGAAGAGAGCCCTCTCCTTCGCTGATGCAAAAACCTCAAACGGTAATTCTAAACCATAACAACAGATTATTCGTCACCAACCCATCACAGCCTACTATGTTGTGTCGCGTGGAGTGAAGTGAGCGAAATGGAATATTTCATCATCCGATGAACGGCAGCCGCGACCGCGTGTTTCAGTGTGTGTGTGCTTTGCGAAACAGAGAAGGGCAGAGAAGAAGTGGTTGAAAATTGCAACCCCGAGTGTAGTGCGTAAAGAGTGTGGGCTTCAAACAAAACCCGAAAATCATCAAGCTGGCTGCCGCATTACGACGGGCACAAGGTGAAGGTGCAGCAGAGTCGGCTACCAAATTGTCACATGCCACAAAGAAAACGAGTGTGTGTTTGTATGTGCCACAAGTTCTCGAGCCGCCATATCGCCGCTCCTTCTAAGTGTTCTGTGCAGGCAGGGTGCATCCGACGGCACTGACGGCATACGGCGCAGCGTACAGGACGATATACTACTGCCCAGTGCAGCAGGAGCGAGAGGCTGTACTCCCGAGTCCGGCAGCAAAACTTGACCGAGGTGAGTGTGCGTTTATTTCCGAGCGTTGAAAGTGGGCTTTTAAACCGACACCGACATTACTTTGTCGGGGTAAACGAATTATCCTACACACAGCCTACTGCCACTATTGTTACTTCCTCACTGTGGGATAGCGTTTTCGTGGAACGCATTCGCGCCCTCCCACTGCAAGGAGCAACTCGAGCATGAGGACATGACTCAAACGGTAGTGGCGTGAAAATGTAGGTCAATAAACTTGCCGTTTAGCACACGGTAAATACGTTTACTGTAGCTACGGAAAGCAAAAAAAAAGGATTCACCGACGTCCGATGAAAAGCCGATGACAGAGAGCTGTGACGGCTGAAGGATAAAGAAAACGGGAGCAAGAGAGCCGCGCACCGGTGGCGGTGAGAGGAGAGAGCGCTTTCCAGAGAGACCATCTCCACGACGGAGAGAAAGGGAGCGAGAGAGAGAACGACCTCCTTTTTTCGCCCTGACCGCCAACATCCGGGGGAGCGGTCGGAAGTCGGAAAGTTGGTGAGGGCCCCCAGAATCGGGCCACGGCTCCTTTTTCTCCAGCGTCCTGAGCGCCGTACCGGGTGGTTTGGCACAAAGACGGTTTTGTCTGTGCCGCACACCACACCGGCGTCGGTTTTGCTTTGTGTTGTGTTGTGTTGGCGCACACTACCATTAAACCATAACCGTTTCACTTGCTTTCAGGGGGCGATCTTTGGCTGTTCCGAACTCCATATGGTAATTAATACGCTGGGCAAAATGGAAAATATTTGTACAAAGTCGATGCCTTCGAAGGGCCGCGGAGGATACCCCAAAATGGGCAAACATTTGGCAGCCGGGGGTGTCTTTATTTGCTTGCTGTGTGAGTGTGTGTGTGTTTTTTTCGCTCTTGCCACCAAAATCGTCGTTAGAAGGATTTGGGGAGTTCCAAGGGGGTGGTGTGATAATTATTTCCCATCAACTTCTTCTCCTCACTCAACGGATTAACGTTTGTTAAACATCATCAAAACGCAACTCACGTCTGCCCGGGTGTGTTCGTTCGTGGGTTTTGCTTGGAATATGAAGCACGTGCACGACACAGGACACGCGCAAAAATGGGCACAATGTTTTCGCAATTATCCGGCGCGGAGTAGTGATTGTCGGTAGCACATTAGACGTCGGACGAACCCAACGAGCGGCTAATCTTATGGAGCAGAAAGCATGCAATAACTTCGCCATTTTTTCGACGCGGGAAGTACTGTCCATTATTAAACAACAAAAACGAAACAGACACTTTTGAATGTCCGCATTCCAGAAAGAAGGGGCTCTCGCAAAATGGGGAAGAAAAATCGAGCTTTTCCGAGCACGAGCCCGATCCTTCGCTTATAATTGTGGCCCCTGAAAGGCAAATGTTGATTCGGTTGTTGTTCGCACTTGCTATTCTTTCTGCCGGAAGGAGGCACCGCTCAGTGAGGGGCCACGCTGAAATGTTTCCATCGAAATCAAAAGTTGTCGGTACAGATTTCATCAGGATAAGTAGTAGCGGGATGCGAGGATAAGGGATTGGAGGAGGAAACTTTTCTCAAATTGGGTAAAAGTTTTGGGTGATGTTTCGCTTTTTTTGCTTTGCTTTGCCTTACCATTAGCCGGGGGTTAGACCTCGGGGAAGTGTTGGCAACGCAATACCATAGCCGGGATGCGATCTAATATTGCGCACAGCTGTGATAACGGCGTCACCTTACTGATATTTTGATTTATACGAAAGTAATGAATAAGTCGAGGAGTTTTGTTTCATGCTCGCTGTTACTTTGTTGGTGCAAAACTGAAATGAATGCATAACAAGCTTTCCTTAGCATGTTGTTCTAAACTGTCCGAAGCCTATTTCGCGCTGGCTTCTACACTTTTCGTCCCTTTGACCTTAAAAAAACAGACAAGCTCGCCAGGGGCGAGAAACGTTCTGTTCTGGCGGTGCTGGTGCCCGGCAGAGTAACCTTTCGAAGGCCCTCCAGCAGGAGTGCGGTTAGTATCCAATTAAAATGATTAAAGCGAACGATCCCACATCCCCGTGGAACGTGTTCGTTTTCCGTTTTCCAGGGCGAAGCTTTTATACGGGCATGAATACTAATCGCAACTGGTTTGTTTTGCCTCCCTCGGCCCGGCACTGCCCTTAGGCCTTTTGGGTGAGTTTATATGTTTCTAAAGTGAACGGAATGAAGAATTGCTCTTGATGGTGGTAACCAGCATACCACGGGTACCGTGAGTAATGCTCTGTTATTTATTGTACTAAATGCAGTAATGTATGGCAGGATATATGGCGCATTCCAATAGTGTTCTACTGGTGGTGAACACTTAATTAAGCTGGATCCAATTAGTAGCGTAAGTTTCACACCTGTCTGTGCACTTCGGAATCATTTAATAACAAGCTCGACACAAACTCGCTGAATTTGATAAATAGACGCGACGCAAAGTTGCGCTCATAACTTTGACGGTATCCCGATATCCCGAACCTGAAGATGGCATCCGGTACGGCAGGGTGAACGAGCTTTGGAGATAATTTAAATTGATTTAAATTTGACGTAATTCCATTCCACCATCACCGTATCGCTTCTTCGTAATTCCATTTCGCCACCTTTGTCTGTGTGTATTTGGCTGCAATATTTGTCGCTCGTCAAAAGTTCGTGTAAAGTTTCATCCAAAATCCGCGAGCTCGTGGTTTTGGTGAGGGATTCAGGCGAAACTGTCACGCACTAATGGACAGGGCGATGGAAGGAAGTAATACTACGCCGTCGCCATACTCGCCGGTAAACTTGTCAAACGTACGACGAACCGTGTACGAACGTGTCGGTTAATGGTCGGAAATGAAAGAGTCTTTGCAAGTATGCATCATGCAAATCACGGATTGCATTAAGTGCGGTGCACATACACACACACTCAGTGCACGCAAGCAAGTGAAAAAGGCTCGCGATGTGCCTTCTTACTGGTGTTCCATTCGTAAGACTCATGCTTAGAATTTCAGATTCATGCAATGTAAAATGGAACACAAATTGAATGAGCAAAACTGGTGCAGAACTGGTAAAAGAGCGCTGTAAAAGGTGAAAAGAAACGCATCCGGATGCGATTGAATATTTATAGAAAAAGTACAGCAACCGACAGCCCGTTATGAGACCACGACGAAGCCAGCTGTATTGGGTTTCATTAAAAGCATCCCGCTCGTTATTATTGCAAATCCCGTGCCGTGTCGCAATCACTTCCGCCATGGGAAGCAGGTTCCGGCACATTTGCGCTTCGCTGTGACCATATTTTAGCGGTAAAATTAAACCCACACAACACACTATGCTACCTCCGCGGGCGCTGAGAACGAACGAAGCTTGGGCAGATTACAGCGCGCAGGAAATGGCACCGGACAGTTCGACACGTACTGACGGCTCCGTTACCATAGTTCCCCTTTTGGTGGTCCCAGCAACCGGGCGACGTTGTCCGGAAAAAGGACATTCGATATCGTAGCCGTGCCGCCACTAATTGAGCCATATTACAATGGCACTGGAGCAACGGTACAATTACTGCTTCGCGACAGCATCAACCCGTTGTCTGGGCCGGAATTGGTACGGGCGCTTATCGATACCGTGCCGATTTCGTTAGTTTTCGGCGGAGAGTAATGAATTTCGCTGGCTCCGGTCGCCGGTTCCGAGTGGGGTGTTTAGTAGTGGAGGGTTGTTCTATAGCGGAATTAATAGAAATGCTTATCTGTTCCTAATTGGTTCGTGTTATGAATTCAGGGATTTATCACCATCGTTATCGTTGCTGCGTAGGAAAGCGCTGGTTTTGATTTATGCTCTGGAGCCTGTGTATGTACAACGCTGGTATGCATAGATAACCGTTCCAAATATCCCACTAAAATTCTGAACCGGCCGAATTGTGATTGATTATTGTTGTGATGCTTTGTTTATCCTAGTATCTAACATGAAGCATTTTATAACTATTTTTCAGACTACTTGCCAATGCATTTTAAATATCAATTGCTATATTGCTTAGCTGTTGTATAAATCATCATGACACTTTTTAATATATCCTCCACGCCATTTAAGGGATTTCTCCACTTATTTACACGTCTACTGGAGTTAAAAAATACGCTTTATTGCCATTCCTCGTCGAACAAGCAGTCATATTCTTTAAATTTTAGTTTATTCGTCCTATAACCTTAAATTAATGAATTAAAAGAATAAAATTTAAACGTAGTTCAAGATTAAACTCGACACAATCTAAGGTATTTTTTTAGATTCTCTACCCTTCTAGAGATGACGCTATGAATTATCTAACATTTGCTAGACGAAATAAATAATAAATGAAATAAATATTAGTTTTTCAAAACTAGCATACTACCTGAGATGAGCTACCGAACAAGGTATTAACATAGGAGAACAGTACATTGAACTCAACAAATTGTAAGCCTAATTATTCTTAATTTTTAATGCTTTGCTCAATTTCGTGCTGCCTTCATATCAACCACTTCTTAATGAGCTCCGCGGCTACGGATCGATTTTTGCTTACCCACGAGACGAGTCGTTTAATTATAACCTTTGTGCGAATGCGAAAGAAAAACATGACCTGTTTACACTGAAATCGGTACCCACACACACACTCACTCACATACGATCTTCATTATAAGCTTTTGCGTTTGGCACTGTAATAATACCATTGTGTAAAGCGCCAAGCCCATACCAAACGAACGCAGCCCGCCATGAAATGGTGAGCAAACGCAAGGCAAGTCATTAACGTTTTCCCGGGTGGGATGAACAGAAAAACAGCTCCCGGCCTGTATAGCGCCTGTTGCCTGTTCGAGTAACGCTAAAGGGTTCTGCCCATTGTTGGAACAGTGGGTAGTACTGAGGGACGTGTAAGTAATTCCTCCAGCAAGCCAGCACCCGATCAAATTAACCTTAGATTCTACTAGACTCGCTACTTGCTTTAGAATTACGACTTCGTTCATGCGGTAGTATTGAGTAGACATGCCTCATGTGCTTTGTAAACTTCACCAGTACACAACGAGGCTCGTCTTCCCTCCGAGGCACCAACCTGTAGAACGGCATCCATCTTTTTTTTTCTCGCGAACCGTGACGTTCGTTTTATGCAAACAAAAAGCTTTTTTCTTGCACCGTCAACTTTCTTGCGCGAGGGTGCGCTGTGGTCTCCGTTTCAGTCCAGGAACTGTATGCAGTCAGCATGTTTGCTTGGTGTGGTTTGTAGACAATACGAGAGGTGTTTTTGTTGTTTTTGGCAGCGTCACTGGATGATGGCTGGATAGTCGTTCCAGGACAAATCCACCACCCGCTGGCATTGTAATCGAGACGATCGAAATTACTGGCACGTCTGGTGTCTCTGCGAACCGTGGAACCTGTTTTGGCAACACAGCACGGTTTCAGCAAATTATAGCCCATTCGTAACAGGTGTGCCAGGGCTAGACGATGCTACGAATCCCAGCGGAGGCAACATACGCTGTCCAGGTTGGCTTCGGTTTGATGTTGTGAGTCATTGTCAACCCATTCGGAGAATTTTGAAATTACTCAAGGCGGTAATAACAGCTACCTGTGAGCATACTCTATCGTAAAACGTTATTGCAACGTTTTATGCCGTACGTTTACGTTCCTCTTCGTGGCACTAATGGATAATATTACAATTCCGGATTTCCTCCCACTCTCCACAAATTCACCACAAATACTCCAATAAAATCAAGTCCGTCCAACTCAAGAATGTCGACGAGCGGTGCCTCGATCGAACGACACGCTTCTCACGAACCGTACTTGAGGAGAAAATGCGGATGAAAAACAGAACAGCCATGGTTGGTGTGCAGAAATGATAGACGGGCAAGTCAAGTGTAGCGTCGACGGAGTGTGCTACGTAATCTGTCAAGATCCAGTGCAGAAACACGCCACTCATCTGAGGTGTACGGTGTCCGATGCTACCTAGGAACCACCGCCAGCACCAGCTAAAGTGGGGCGATGGGTCAAATGCTACCGGCTGCAAGTTTCCACAAACGCAATTCCACCGAGTGCCAGCGTAATCCCGGCTTAAATGAGGTTGATGCTGGCGGTAGGAGCAAACCGGTGTCCGTCTGGTGATGCGACGCGAGCGTTGATGATTTGTTTTCCTCCGGTCAACCGTGGCTCTGGTACCATAACGTCATGTCAACCACATTTCGTGTTCAATTTGGGTGCGTTCCAGGCGAATTGACACACTTTCTCGGCCCAACGCCGTACGCGTCCGTTGTCCCACCCATAAGTGGAAGAAATGTCAGATTTCCCCCGGGAGCAACCGGGACCGGGCGTTTATAGTAATGACGAGCTTCAAGCGCACACCAACATAGCGGCAACACAGCAATATTATTTTCGGCGTACCGCCCCAAACAAACGGCATCCTCTCTATTAGAGCCATCTTTTTTCATCAAATTTAAGTGCGCGTCCCTTGATTGCGAGTGTGCCCGGTGGCCCGGGAAGATCTGGGCGCGATAATTTATGATATTCTGCAGAAACAGCAGGGAGAAAGAGCGAGGCCCCATTCATTAGGCCCCATCACTCCCCGGAGACATATGCAAATTTTCTTTTTTGCCCCCGCCGGATGTTGTTTACCGAATCCGCTCTGTTGCTTCGGTATTATCTTCCGGCCGGCTGCGAGTGCGAGTTTTGTTTTCGTTTTTCACACTTTTCCCCAGTGTCCCCGGATTGACGGGTTGATTGACAATGGCGGCCCGTCCGATGCAGTGAGGGAACCCATAAATTTTCGGCTCCAAATGAAAAATAATGAAAATGCTCCGATTTGACAGGCTGCTCGCCGGTGGCAAATGACGCAACAGGCCCCCCGTCGGCCAGCTGTTCCGGCAACGTGACGATGCTCTGGCCTGCAGCGGACAGACACACACACAGACGCACGCACTCGAAAACGTGCCCCAGCAAGGGTGTTATTTGGTGTTCTTTGTTTTTTTTTGCGTTTCCGCTGATGGATATTTGGGGTGGAATAGGACGATCGTTCGATCGTTTGGAAAGTAGCTACATTAAGGACGAGTGGGTAAAAAAATCACTGAAATAAATCCACTGAACGGGTGCTATTGACAGCTGCTGCTGCTGCTGCTGAGGCACCGTCTTCTCTTCGAGTAAGCTTCTTTGCGTTTCGTCTTTGCCTCTTCTCCGCCAACTTTCGGTCGAAGCTCTCCCACAAAAGCTATTGACGATTCAGCTCAGAGTACGGCTAAAGGGCAAGTGCAGCTTGCGCTGCAGCATTTGCCAACAAGTGCATAGGAAATGCGCTTCTGCCCGGGCAACAGCTGAGCCTGCGCTGCATGACAAGTGAGGTAATGGAACGTTGGTGGTGACGTTGACTCAACGTATCATCCTTCCCCGATCACTGGTCTGGGGAAGCACATGTCGCTGACACTACCGTACACAAAGCGAACGCTCGTCGTTTGTTCTATCCCACCCCGAAGCCATGATGTCCTTGCGGATGCATTGTACGTGAGCATTGTTTGGGTGGGCGCATGGGGTGAATGTTTATTACTTCAATAACACTCTCATGAACCTCCTCCTCTATCTGGCTCTTGATAAGTGAAGATGTGTACAACATCCAGTAGATCGATTAGAGACAACCCACTGGATGCTGGTGAGCAAGTGAATAAACATGCAATAAATGTTAACTCCATTCTAGATTTAATATTCACCCTTCAGATTCAATTGAAGCTGCGTTTCTCTTTCAACATAAAATTCAAATAAACAATCTGATTGAGCTTTTGAAAGGAAAGTTTTCAAGCGAAAGCTACAAAAAAAAATCTCCACAAATTTGGGTTCACGACCCTTTCCACGGAAATGGTGAAATCTGGTTAGCAAACGGCTTCGCATTCGAGGCTGAATCTAATCCTACACTCAATAACAATCTAATTAAACATTCATAACCATAAGCCCGGTCTTGCGGTTTGCTACCTCGCAAGATCAAGGTTGAGACGGATGCCCCCACGAGTGGCATTGGGAGCCGGGTAAAAGGACAGTGCCGTTTTTCGGGGGTCGTTGCGAACGGTATCTTGACGGATGGAAACACTATAGCGTGTACCTTTTCAAGCACCTGTTGAAAAGGTAGCGGCCGTGTCCGGACGCCGAGATGGTACGATTTGATTGCCGAGTTCGTCTATTCACAGCTTTTGAATTGCGTTCTGTTAGGATGGGCGAGCTGGAAACCTGGTTTTAATTCAAAAGGGAGTACGATCTTAAAGGAGTCCTTTCATCGAAATTATCGACTAGATTTAAAGTGTTTTCTTGTCTTGAAAAAAAAAATGCTTGTGAACCTCACCGATCGCAGTTGGGACATTGAATTTGGTGCAAAAAACTGAACCTCTGTATTCACTTTGAATGCGTGCTGCTTGTTCGGTTTGCCTAATGCATGTGAGATAAAATCCCAATCCCACGCACAAACAGGGGTCAGGATTTGTGCGGCAAACCCTCGGCTGCCGTGCTACCCAATTACCGTATTTATTGTGTGCGTGCTCCGAGGCTCTTTGCCGGGTTTCCTGGACCCATCAAATCCCGGCACGCCTGGCGGAGGGGATAACACACAAACTCACACACACACGGCCACGGATAAAACAATTGTCCCAAACACGCTCGGGCGGTCCTGATAAATGACCATTCACTCACATTAACAATCGATACGCACACATGCACATATGCGAACCGGACGTGATGCCGTGGCGTTGAATTGTGAATGCCGTGACTGTGGGATTTGTCCTTTCCTGCGCCCCAAAAGGGCCACGGTACGCCGTCCCGGTAGCAGCGGATGGGTTTCTCGTGCACTATAAAACCCATAAATTGCCGTTAGGTTTGACAGAGTGAATTTATTGTGCCGATTGTGTGTGTGCTTGTGTGGTGTACGCCATACGCTGTGGTTCATAATTTTTTATTCATAATATTACCATTTTTTTCTCACCACCCGCAGAAGCGGTTCGTTTGAAAGCGTTTCCAGCAGTATTTGTGTGTTCGAGAGAAATTCACTATTAATGTGCAAATCATATTTCTGCCCGCTTCACATTTGCCCGGTGCTTTGTGCGCATCGTCTGTCGGCGGAGTATGAGCGATTCGATTTCAAAGCAAATATTATCCTACTATCATTTCTCTCCTTCCCGGTACGGTATAAACGTCGCAAAGGTGACAGGATCGAGAAGGCGACCGATTCCAGACGCAACGAAAAAAGCGACTACAAAGAACGCTTTCTGGGGCGCCATTGAGCTCCCAGCCCAAGGCCGAGGGTAACGATGCGTTCTTCGCGTTGGCTTCTTCTCGGAAGCTTCCAAGCCGCCCCGTGGCGCGAGGAGAGGTTTTCTAAATGCCGAACCATTTTTCAGAAGCTTCTCAGAAAGGCTTCTCTCCAGCCACATGTGGGCCCCGTGGGGGAAAACGTCGGGAAGCAGCTCTCCCTGTTCAGCAGCTCCCCCACATTTTCGAAGCATCGCACGCACGGCAAAGCCTCGGTTAGCAAATCTTTGAATCCTTACCAATTTACTGTTATCAGCACGCCGGCAGTGCCCCGAGACGTTCCCGGGGACGCAATAATCAGCGTCAGCAACGTTGAAAATCGACTTTTTCGATGTTTTCGAGCGGGCACCGCTACCGCTAAGGATCCAATCTTCAAACGAACGGTCTCCTCATTATCCACAGGCTTCGCACACACACAGCATGCGAGCAATGCGAATCTTCCCGGTCTGGAGTGTGTTCGATTTTCCTCGGGCTTCCTTTAATCTCTCTGTTCGCTGCTTGCGATTCGCAGCGATGAAACGCTCGCAGTGGCTTGTTTGACGCTTGTCTACTTATTTAGCCACATTAACCAGAAACGAAAACACGCCTCGGTCCTCATTCGTCAGCCGGTTGCTCCGACGGGAGGAAAGAAAAAAGACGCCGGGCGGTTTATCGAAAGTGCCAAATTGATTGTAAAATCAATAGAAACTCGGTCGCTCGGTCGGTGAGCCGTGAGCGAGCCGGCGAGCTGTGTACAAACGCACGCAGTTTCTGGAAAAGAAATAATACTCCTACACGGGCTTCGGCACGACGTAGCCTCGGGAAAACTATAATGTAAATAAGGTTCCACCTCCCGTTCCACCCAGGCGACTGACAAACGACAATCGGTGGCAATTCATCCAAAGCACGCCACTGACAGCCCCTGTCCTGGACGGGTCCTGGCCCCGACCACCCGGCGCTCCTGAACCGGAAAATGGCTGCGAGGCGAACGGTGGTTGGAGTATTGTGGTTGTCGAGCTGTCAGGAATTATGACCTCAGTGGTTTTTGACCGCCGTTCCGTGGTCGGGCCGGTAGGATGATTAAACTACTACTACCAGTGATGTAGGGAAGCCGATGACGATAGCTTTCCGGGCAAGCATGATAGGAAGCTTGCGATGCTTTGCTCGCAGCAGTGTTGTCATTCGATTAAAGCTAATGTTGCGGCTCGGAAGATTAATTGTTTTTCCAATAATGCCTTAAAACTCCTCTAAACAAGTGACTGTTTGTATGATTTTGATTTAAACTCGATTTATTTATTTACATTCATTTTAAAAAGGCAACCGCGTGTCTTCGACACTGTTTTAAGTTTTAATTTGAATAATTTTAAGTAGTGGAATTGATATAATCATTACACTACTACGATCGTCTTGTTATTCCAACATTTGGTTGTAGTTTTACATATTTCAGCTAAATTTAAAAGCTCTAAATTGTTAATATTATAATAAAATGTTTGCTTAACGTTTATGCTTGATTAGATACTTGATATATTTTCGTGTCTATATTGTTCCTCATGATAATACTCACTTTACAACCAAGTTTTGTTAAGAAAAGTCCATTTTAAGTTCGTTTTTCAAGTGATAAACAATTTAAAACCTTTAAACAAAAATTAATAACTCCTTCTACATCTGCGTTATTTTTTCATTGTTTTGATGCCATAATAAAGACTCTGACTTGATCTGAATGAATGACATAAAACATGCATATTAAGATGAAATTTGAACGACTAAAAGCGAAATAAGTTTACGTAAGATGATTCTCAAAGTTCAAGCAATTCCTTAAACAAACGTGTGGCTTTTTTCTTTCCCCTATAACTATCACATGTTCTACTGTTAACTTGGTCCTGGCGTACAATTGACAGTCAAAACAACCGCATCGCCAGTTCCAGCAGGCATGCGCGAATCAGTTCACGTGCCAACTAGCAAAAAAAGACTCTCTTTCTCAGCACCGGGGCCACAGCCGAGGGGCCCAGTGGCTCGACTAGGGACTCTAGGGGTTGCGTTTTTGTGAGCGCTGCTAGTGCCCCCCTCCGCAGTAATAACCTCCCGAAGCGAACCCGGCCGGTGCGCTGTGGGTATGAATCGTGTAATCGACGTGTGGACGTGAATATTTGAGCAACCCCCCCTGTGAGTGGGTGGCTGGCGACCATGACTCACGAACGTTGCTGCGTGTGCGTCTGCATCCTTGAGCGTTGGCGCTCCAACCGGCCGGTTGACCGATAAACCAGTCCAGTAAACGGTTTGTTTTGGAATATTTACCAAATGTCAAAACCGAAGCCCAGGTTGACTGACACATTTTGGCTTCATTACAGCGGCTTTCGCGCCGGTGCGTTCGTTTGATTGCTTCATTTTTTTTTTGTTTGCGTTGGTATATCGTTCTCCTTCCCATTTGCGCGAATACAGCCGCGCAAATAATCAAACCAAACATCGCAGCCGAACGGGGACAGTACCGAGAAGCCGCGAAATTGGATTTCAGACAAAGTTTGAGCGGATCTACCGAGACCGTGCCGAAAATGGGCCACGGTTTGATTCAATCAACCACGATTCCATACGTGTACGGGACTGCCGTCGAGTTGCGACTTGCCATTGTGACATATTCGCAATCGCTGGTAGCATAATTCGATTCCCCAGTCGGCTCAGTCCCCATGCCGGTAGCGCCCGAATTTAGAAGCCAGCGGTTATTTGTGAACGAGTTTTGGAGGGCCCCACCGGTGCGGATGTTTTATTGATTTTCATTTGTGAGCACGTCGGAGCCCACTGTTGCCACGGGGGCGCTGTAGCAACAATTTTAATTAGTTAAACGAAGTAAACCCACCGAGTTTTCTGTAATTGAAACTCCATTTCGGTTGCAGCTCCAAACAACTTCTAACCGAGCTTATTTGGGAAGTGTATGCATAAATCAACGTAACGTTTTATTTTCTTCTTTCTGAGAGGGTCATCCGCATCGACATTGGCCCCATGACTTGAAGTCGGGACGAAAAATCCCCATGATAGTTGTGATGCTAATTGCTACGAGCTTCAGCAAATCGAATTAACATGGCAATCTATGTGTCTCTTCGGCCTTCGCTAACGAGATAGACGTTAAACTTCATTACTAATTGGATCGATGCGTTTTACTCCGGCGATCGGGTGGATCGATAACAGACCGATGGACATCGAGATAATTGCGATTGCTGTTCCTAGATTTGTATATTGTCCATTGATTAGTAAGTAATCCATCGTTGATCGTGTGACTGTTATTGGTTGCGTGTGTGCGTTTAACCTTCATTATTGGTAATTGTTGTGCAGTTGTAACTTTGACATCGATGACAACGTGAAAAGGACAACTCGTTACTTCGTGAGAAAAGTCTATTCATTCTCATAACAGGGCCTCCAAACTTTTGGTATCTTTGTTCAGGGGGTACATTTTATTAAGTTATCTTGCAAAAACTTCCTCATAATAGTTTTAGTGCCCTACAGCAATGACATTGTCGATATTTTGTTGCATTCCGCATTCCGTATCACCAAGTGCCATTTTCAAAATATCATTAAAAACAAATGGTTAGCTCCGTGGTCGTAAACAACACGATGGGAGCGGATGAAATTCTTCCAGTCACCTAATAATCGGTGGTGTTCAATGTCCTCGAGACCCGAGTTAATGCCTAACATACCACGCCCGCAGATGGACTCTAAAGTATTCCACCCAATGGCTGGGCGTTCGAGATAACTTCCGACGAGTGGTTGGTACGGGCTGCAAAATGGCTACCATTCTTGCCAAGGGAATCTTGACCGCATTTCACAGCCTGCGAAATGGTCGATAACATTCATTATCGTAAACCATTATCGGATTACTTTCGCACGTTTGACATATCTGCCCTCGCCGAACCGGTCGTAAACCATGCCGAGTCATTATGTGGAGACATGAGTTCACTTCACCCGAGGTGCTGTGGCTTATCGGCTTCATCAATAGCAAGCACACACGAGCCTTCGTTCCACTAACCTTTGTGCCGGTTTCTTCTGTCCCCAGGATCACCCAACGCTCCTCAGCGCTGAGCGCATAAACAACGGTGCAAGATGCATTCGGTGGGCATCCATTCGGCGCTTGCCATCAAGCGGCAGCGCAAGAGACGCGACAATCAGCGCAAGGCCCGGGAACGTCGCTACAGCATACAGAGCTCGGAGAGCGGCGACACCCACTCTCCGCACGGTTCGACGCGTCGAAAATTCCACCCCCAGAAAGTGCACATCACCGATAATAATAATTTAGATACGAAAGTAAGTACACCCAGAGTCTTGGTGAGGTGAGTCGCGCGAGTGTGCAAGATTCCATTTTTGGCACTGCCAATCGACACCCTTAGCTGACAGGGACAGGAAATTGAATTCGACCACATGCACGTACCCGTCGGTGAGCCGGCGTCGAATGAGCCACTAACATCTGTTCTTCACCCCTGCAGGTAGTCACCAGCATTGGGATGCTGCACATAGGAGTCGTATTCGTAGTTTTCGGAATCTTTTTACTAGGCGCTGGGTTTTTTCCAGATAATCTATCCAATCAACCGCAACAATCGTGGCACCTGCTAGGTAAGTGACTGCGTCAACTGCAGACGACATCGGGCGGATCACCTCAACTCCGCCGGCATCTAATGGTATTGTGTTTTCCCCGTCTTTACATCCGTACAGGCAAAGGCTCCTGGTGGAACGAACTGATATGCACGGGCCTGTTTGCCGTCGGTCTGGGCATCTTTCTAATCATCCTGAACTGTGTGATAAGCAATCGGGAGGAGCAGGATCTCGAGAGCTACGTCCAGCGGCAGCTGACACGTTCCCGGTCCGGTGAGTGCGACTTGAGTGCTCCTTGTCACTGTTTCCGACGTCCCCGCGGGATCTAAATGCCATATCGGGTTTGGCTGACATCGACCGCCATTGACGAGCGCCGTCGAACTCGTGGCCCACGCGAAAGGGCATCGGAATAAATATTTGATTAGCCGCCAGCGTAGGGCGCAAGCATGCTCGGCCTGCGACAAGCGTCACTTTCGGCTGCCAATAATTCTTGAAGCGTCTTGAAGGCGACCCTGAAAGGAAACGGAAAATCTCCAGTTGGTTTGCGTTTGGTTCTTGTCCCACTGCTGCATCCCTAAACGCACGTGACACTTCACATTCACGATTGGCCTCCCCCGGGAGGGGGAAGTGATGGGGCGGGGGGGTCGCCCAAAAGGCAATGGCGGCATTCTTGGTGTATAATTTAACCGAACCGAGTTCCGTCGGTGAAACCCTGGCTTGGTGCCGCGGTTTATCGCGCGTTGGCGCATGGGCGAATCGGGAAGTGAAGGACGAACGTCGTCAGATAGCGCTGGTGATATATAATTCATTGCCTCCGAATGGCAACGTTTTATGCTTTCACGGTCAGCAGTTTCTTTGTGCAGCGGGTACGCGCTAAATTGATTACATGTGAAGGTCAGGTTCTTGTTGGTTTCTTTTGATCTTCCCGCAACGCAAATTGCACCGCGGACCTAGGAAGGATCGAACTTAATAATTATACCGTGTTTTATATCTTTTGAAGCTGAAAAGTTATAACAAGAAAAGCTTTTCCGTCCAATTCCTCGGGCACCCGAGCAAAATATGATCTTTCACAAATTGCATCAATAGATTAATTTTGTTTGCGAAGCGGACAACAAGTTTTTTTTCGGTTCGAAATTTGAACCTTTCATACGATGCTAACTTCACAGAGTTTCGCACCTTTTTTTGTTGGGGCGCACTGACCTTTTTCTTCTATCCATTCGGGATCTTGTGCAATTCTAAACACTCACGGATCGGTTTTAGATACGCCACACGGAACCCGTCCTAATTCGGCCATAAATCGGCTCATTTCACTCTCCACAAACAATAGAACTCCGAAACAAAGGAGAAAGAGAGAAAATACCTGCCGTGCTAGCCGAAAGTGCCTTTTTCATTCGCAAGCGAAGAACCTCGCATGCCACCCCGAAAGGAAGGCAAAGCGGAAAACCAAAGTAGCGAATCCGTATTGCTCGACCCCGTGCCGGGAGAAAACTTTGGCATCGTCGCTTCAGTGTGTGCATGTGTGCATGTGTGTGTGTATCGATTAATAATGCCGTCATACTGTGGAGGCTGCGGACGGGAGCTCGTTCCTCGCCGAAATGGAATCCATTTTCGGAATGGAATTTCCCATAAGCCGTTCGCAGCCGGACGTGCTTCCGATGTCGGTCAGCGAAGAAGTACGTCATAACCGCAGCCGGGCGGCAGTTTCGGGACGATTGATCGGTCTCATTATCGATTCGGTCACTCTCGCCTTTCCGTTCCGTCAAATTTCTCTAGTCCCGTTTCTTTATTTTTTGCTATTTGTTCCTTTCTTTTCCGAAACCCGCAGGGCACCGGCTGGAGCGTGACGTCGAAACGGGCGGGCTGACCACGCGCCACCATCGTAAAGCCATGCAGATACAGAAGGGCGCAGCCGAGCGGGGCCTGGACGATCTCTCCAACTCGAACGTGCTGCTGACGCCGACCAGCAGCGAAGTCGTCACCCCGACAACACCGTCCGGAGGTAAGCAAGCGAGCGTGAACACTTCCCCAGCAACGAAAAGGGCATGAATGACCTTCCGTCGTTGCTTAGCGAAACACCGCCTCCACCACCACCACCACCACCCACCATCATCACCACCAGCGCACCAATCATCCATCCATTACCGCATCCGCCTGCTTTCTTCTCCAAGTTCATTAGGACATTTTATATTCAGCGAACACTGGCGCACATACACATTAAAATGCCGCGCGTCCATCGCGTTATTAGCTGCAAATGCCATGACACACACAGAGCCCCTTCATTGTAGCCCGTTTTCATCCTTAGTCAGACACTTCATAAATCGTATCGTATCGCGCATCCTAGGAAGCACATTTATCTTGTTTTATGTCTCGAACACGGTCGTTCTTCGTTTACCTTTTTTGAGTGTTTTTTGTGTTTTGTTTTTTTCTTTCTCTTTCTCTCTCTCTCTCTCTTTCGTCTATTTTTTCTCTTCATCCTTCCCGCTCACTTCGCCACACACATACATTTCGGCTTCTTACGCTACCAAACCGCTTTTTTCGCGTTTCGGGTTTTTGAGTTTGTTAAACTTGATACCATCTACTGTACGTCTTTGGTCGCTTGCGCGACGCTGTGCCACTTTTGCCACTCGGTTCCAGCCGTTCTCCAGCGAACGAACCGGTGCCAAGCGCACGGTTGCACCCGAACCTCGGTGCGCTTTCATCGTGTGCCGGTCCCAGCCCCGGTGTTGGTGCATTCGCGATCGATACGCGCTGTACGGTCTGCATTCAGATGCTGTTCACCATCCGACATTTTATCCAACCCGCGGGATGGGATGGTTCGTGCCGTTTCTCGACTATTTCACTCTCTTTCTTGTTCTTCCAACAGCTGGCATTCCAATGGCACGTTCAAGGTCTCAGGCTGTATCAGTGGCATATTTTACTCTCCATTGGGTGGATTAAAATGAAATTAGTTTTAATTGTGCCCGGACCCGTCCGATGCTGGCGTTTGAAAAATGTATATTCATCTCGATATGGACTACATTGTTGCCCAACCGCCCGGGGCGGGCAGGCGGAAAGTTTTTATTAGCAGTAAATTATTTAAATGTTGCCTCTTAACTGGAAAGTGTCTCGACATTAACAATCGATGGCGGACCTGGCGGATGGATAACTGGAAATCGATGTTATGACACCGTCTGCAGCAGTGCAAATTGATGCCGTGCGCTGTTAGTTATATTGTATTTAGAAGCGAACAGAAAAAAATCACTCCAACGTTTAATGGCTTGTTAAACAGCATGTAAAATTACACATCGATCAATGCAAGACGCAATTTGTGTGTGAGAGCAAAAAATGGAAAAAACCGGCTACAAAAAACACACACACCCTACCAAGTCGTTTAACTTCACGGATCTAATGAACCTTTCACGGCACGACAGCAACCCAAACCGCCCCGTTCACTCCTCCTGGAGCGTTTGTTCTGCTTTCTTGCGATGTTTTTTTTTCTTCTTAAACCCAACCCTCGCCATCCGCTCCGCCATTCATTATACCCACTCGTACGAAATGTTGTGTTTTCGTTGCGCCGGCAGCGCGAATGGAGGCGCCCAGTCTGTTTCCATAAAGCACCGGGCGCCTCCATGCATGCGGGCCGTAATTTGCATCGGTTGTTCGTAATAACGCGACGCGACAGGCGATGCAGGCCCTGATGGGTTATGAATATTCATACCAGACCGGCGGGATGTTCCCCCAATTCACCCGCTCCGCTTGAGGCAAATCGAACGGTAGCGGTGCGTTGCGTATCCGTCTGGGCTGGGTTTCATTTTGACTAATGTTAAGCTGACACAGAGGCTAATATCGCCAGCCCACAGCTCCCGCCGTTCCAAAACATCGCACGTCTGGCACTGGCCGGTATGCTGGGCGTCGTATTCGGCTGCAACAATTGCAACCGTCATGTTCCCATTCCGTACGGTGCCAAATTAATGTCTGAACCTATTATTAAACCATTATGGAGGTGAGCTCAGTTCAGAACTAGAGCAAGGTGTTACAGCCGAACTCGGGCGTAACATGTGGTGTGGTTAGAAGAGTACAAAAAAGGAGGACTATAACACACACCCCCACGTGTGAGTCAGCTGTTAGCAGAATAAAATCGAGTCTGCCCATCAACTGGAGTGATAGAATTCACACGCGAACGACAGACGGAAATAACGAATCAAAAAGTTCCCATTTTCCCTCACAACCGTACGCAAGGAGCAAACGCCTGGCAGCACTTGTTGTTCGACTGTTTTGCAATGTGTTAGCTTCGATACAAACAAATCGCTTCCAAACAGCACACCCGACACCTGTGTATCACCTGGTTTCATAAAACTCACGATTTCACCCTCATAATCCGCTACCCTCACAACATAAGCATACCGCTTCGACTCTATCCGTTCTCTACCATTTTCATTCCCATTTTCCCCCTCCGCTCTACTACTACTAATGCCTATTTTATCGCTCTCGCTGCCGCGTTGCGTGTGTGTGTGTGTGTGTGGGTTGGATGCGCACAACGGATGCTTCGACAACTGCATTCTTTTTATATTCCACATTTTCACGGCAAATTGAACCATACCAATCAAACGCTACTTTTCGATGCTATCGCCACGCCATGCGTTTCACCATATTGCCCGTTTTGCCAATACCGATGCGGTCTTTACGCGCGAACGTGAAACAAAACCAACCATTTGACCTGGGACACGCCGAACAACGAAACGCTTGAAATGAAAACATAAAACAAAATCCACCAAAAATCGCTAAGGATACGCTTTGTAAGACCGCACCGTCGCACGAGATCCGTCCCGCGAAGCAACGAGGAGCGGGCCCGGCCAGGCAAGTGGAACAAATAAATCCTTCCCGTGCAGCGTCACTTCTTTCACGTTTCACGTTGCGAACGTTTTGATGTGTTCCGTGTTGCTCGAATACCTTTTCACTCACTCCTGTTCGGCTTTTCGCTGTCGCCTGGGTGTATGTTTGTCTGTGTGTGTGTAAATGTTTTTGTGTGCAACTGCAATCGGCCTCTGTTGCGTCGTTCGATACTCGTTCTTCCAGCCTGTCTGCTGTTGCTTTGTACACTGTGCACCTTCACTGTTCTTCAGCCGCATTGCTTGGCCATCCGCACGGATACGGACACCACCGTTCGTCCTCATTCAGCGTGCATCATTATTTGTCGATGGGCGGATTAAAACATGCTTGCATTATGTTTGGCCTTTGGCCGTTCGCTTCTGCCCTGCCGCACCGTACCGTTTTCCCGATCAATTCAAATGTCTATTACTTCAACCGATTGCCCCGGTTTGGTGATGCTGTCCTATCGTGGCACGCGGCTATTCTATAGAAATTGTGCAATATTTTCGACTCGAAAGGTTGGATGGGAGCGCCAGTTGCACCAGCATAGCTGGAAGCTATTGAAACGGAACGTTTCCGAAACTAGCAATTGACTGATCAATTGTAATCAATGGTGAGCTAGTTATATTGCAAACGATATTTCGAAGAGGACTCGTTCGTTATTTTCGATACAGGATTTTAATCCAATTTAATCCGCCTCGATGTTTCGATTGCTCTTCGAGTAATATATTGGATCCTTCATCACTGTGCATGAGAGAAAGGACAAGCTGAAGCATGTAATGCAAGCTGCTGTGTGTGTAAGTCACGTACCTTCGCTGGAACGTGTGCTAATAGACACAAATCACAAAGTTTAATGATATATCGAACATTGTTTTCTTCTACCTTTCTTTATAAACTTTTTTTCTGATTTCGCATGCTCTTTTTTGCCATCTTTTGACTATTTCTATCTGGAAATCCTTTTTTTCTAGTCCTATTTTGAGCTCCTATGTATTGCTGGCCATCGCTGGGTTTGTTGCATTTTACTTACTTCCGTTGCTGTCGACTCATTATCATCGGTTTTCATCTCGCAAAATTAAACTGTTCGCTGCACAATACCGAGAAAACCCGACAACCAACCATTTGCTTGTGCGAGCTCGCGACAAGAACTGCCGTGCACGTTCGGTATGGTTAAACTACTCACAAACAGACTGTAGAATGCAGACTCGCAACGAACGAGTCGATATCGATTTAGGCAAAGCGCCAGGCTCGGCCCTTGGCTGTGGCTTGGCTCTGTTTTGTTTCGTTTAGATCCGAACGTGTAGTTTTATTTGCGAATGACACAAACATTGGGTGGCTGCTCGGTGTTGCCTTCCATGTTTTACGAACAAAACCGAACCAAAACTCATGCCTAATTGAATGTCCTCATACTCTAATACTCTCTCTTTCTCTTTTCCCCCTTCTTTCCGGAAACTCTCCTCTCGGATCTATCTTCGTTCCTTTCGCTGTCCGGTTTTGTTTCGCATTGTGTTATGTTTTTTGTTTCTTTGTGTTTCTATTTCGATTCGATTACAAACTCGACGGAACGGAACATGAACGGCCGTGCGACACCGTGCGCTTCCGGCACACAAGTTGCACTCATAATGCCAGCTAACTATAAGCCCCACGTTGAGATACTAATGTGATACTGCCACCGTCACGTCCGTTGCATTGCGAGCGTCACCAAGCTGTTATCTTAACTCTCATCCACCGCTATCGAACGATATAATATTTAAACCAAAACAACAACAAACAACTTACATAATAAACAAACGAACGTGAGATCTCGTCAGCCAAAGAGTATATAAACACTGCGTCACATAATGAGTCCGCACATCGAAACCAAAGTTATTCAAAGAAAATATACATTAAATGAAACGAATCTAAACAACAACAACAAAAACACGAAAGCAATCACCACCGCAAAGTACAAACAAACACAAACGTTCATAAGTGAATAATAAACCACACAACAATAAATATCACACCGTGCTAATCGTATCCGCTGCTCTCTGTAATAAATCGTTTTTAATAGCTAAACCAAAAAAAAATGTGATCGTAATTAAACCATGTTGTTAACTGCACAAAACTAAAGCGCCAATCGCGCAAGTGAAAATCGCTAATCAAGCTCAAGCTCAAGCTTCTTGTACCATAAAACTCGCAGAAGGTGATTGTGAAAAGAAACTCCGGGCGTGCTGGGAGACACTCTTTCCTTTTCGTTACACTGTTCTGTATGTGTGTTACCTGTACGTTTGTATCGTTTCGTTTCATGTTTGTTACATGTTCGGTTCTTGAAGTGCGCATTCTTTCCGGCTGCTGCTTTGTTTTTTCTTCTTCTTCTTTTCGTTTGTGCCACTGTCTCTGAACAGCCTCTCCTAGGTGCGCCTCCACAGCATCAGCACAACTGTTGCGAAACGCGAGTGAAACGCGACTCAAAAGGCCCTTTTGTGCCTACCCAACCGTAAGGGGGATCGCAACGGATCGCAATCAAGTTCCATATGCCGATGTGTGTGTGTTCGATGTGTGTTTGATGTTTAGTTGACGCGTTCGGTTGCTGTTATGTTGCGCAAAAGCATTTGTATTTCGGTCTTGATTTTTGCTGTATCGACAAACGCAAGGACACTTCACTCACAAGGGGGTCGAATTGTTTCGGACGAACAGTGGTTTGTTGCTGCAAATTGTTTGCGTGCCCTTTGAATATTTTTATGAAAATTTTGGCTTCCCGTTTCCTATCACTTCACGCTCAAAATCTGTTCTTTTTGCTTCATACGGCTTATTGAGTCCTTTTTCTGTTTTTCTCTTCGGTCTTCTTCGTTTTGTTATAGTTGATGATATTTTTTATGGTAATAAATGAAGATGAGACGGGACTCCTTTTGTGACCCTGTTTTTTTCCTTCTTTTTTTGTTGGTTGAACGCTGACCTAAACCATTTTGCATATTTCATCTCATCTGACCCTCTTAAAACCCGCTCCAAACGGTAGATAGTTCATCGATTGTAATTTCCTGCATCGGAGATGTCTATTCCTCATCGCTTTTCGCATCGCTTTCATTTCCATGGCAACATGTTCTAGCTTTTGTGAGCTTCCGGGTCATTTATTTATTGCCAACTTGGTTCTTGAAGGGTTTTTTTAATCAAATGCGTGCAAATAGAATATATATTCAGAAAATATGTTATAATTTTTTTTATAATCCAATTGGTTTACCACAATGAAGGCAACACAATTTTGAAGGTTTTTACAATTTTTGTTTCAGCTCAATTAAATTTGCTAGAAAAAAAAACATTCAAGTAATGAATTTGAATCTTTAACCTAATCCAATTGGCAGCTTGTTTGCATATGTTTTTTGTTAAATGTCAATCTTTTCCTTGCCAATATTTGTATGCAATTATTTGTGTATGTGCGTGTGCGTGTTAATGTTATATTTGTTCCACTAAACTGAACGTGTTTGAATAGAAGAAAAAAACCTGTTCCAATGATAAACCGTTTTGTTTCGCATGTTCTTTTCCATCTCTTTCGCGCTCCAACGCCAAATCCGGTTCGATGCAACGACGCGGGTGGTGTAGCAGTTTTGGGCGCGTCCGGTGAGATACTGTTGGAGAAAATCTTGGAAGAGGACAGCAGCTACGGCGACGCGGACTACTACACCCGGAACGTGGGCCAATCGCCCCCCGGTGCGGATAACGATAAGCGGTTGCTGCTGGGCAACGGGCACACTGGCGCCATACACATGACCGACATCTAAGCCGGGAGCATCCGCACGCCGGGTGCAAATCAGTGCAAGTGCGCGCATTGCGCAGTGCGTGGTAGCTAACGCGAATTGTGATGACGATTTTTAGTAGTTTTGGTAGAGCTTTTTGCTGGCCGAGCGTGGACGGAAGCGGGGTAGCGGTTGGTAGAGTGGTGGCGACTTTTTTCGTAACGATTGTAGCAACAACAACAACAACAACAACAACACAAGAAAACACTCACACACATTGTGTATATCTTTCTCCCTCTCTCTCTGTATCCCATACCGTAGTGTCCGATTTTGTAACGTTAACTAATTACTACCAATATTTGATAGAGTTAGTGACAGAGGAAACAGACAGAAAGAGCGAGATAGCGAGAGAGAGCGCGAAAACAAGAGGGATACAAACAGCTTCTACCCCACGTAATGTTACCGGTTACAGATAGGTTGATTCTAGTTTCTTGTCACGCCACAACACGCTGGTGAGAAAACCGGCATACCATACGCGAGGAGAGGCAAGCAAGAATCTCGATACTAATCACGTTTAACCGTAGGAGATGAATCTCTCGGGTCCATCCTGGCGGTACAATAATCGATGATGAAACGTGGGATTCGTACGCCGGCATCACGGCCCAGCATCACATTGATTGATTGACATCCGCTACGAATCAAATTAAATTCCCACTGAGATTAATCGCTCCGAGGATGGAGAGAAAAATCGGTGGCCCGTTGCCGGAACCGGAGCGATGATAATGGCTCGTAATCATTGCAATAAACGCTATACCAGTGGGACACAACCATATCGCGCCGCGGTCGTTTGAGCTGGGGGCTGCCACCCTGAGGTCCCTAAATGCAAAGCTTTTTGTCGTTGGCAAAATGGCGACGCGAGCACGCCGATTGATTGCAGAACAAAGCGCGAGATGCAGCTATTTTACACTAAAAGAGATATTTATTACAAAATTCGTTAATATTTATTTTTATTCTTAAAGCGGTTCCAACAATTAAAACCGGTGACTTAATGTGTGTGTGGAAGAAAGAGGGAGAGAGAGAGCGTAATTAAACCTGAATTCATGTGATCGTCCGGCACGTTTAGTATTCGCGGAGGGGTGAGAAGCTCTAGTTCTAGGCACCGTAAAAATAAACATTCCATTAATCGTATACATGTGCATGTGGGTAACGTTTATTGCAAATTTTGGATGTACTGTATGTTTTACTTTATTCCATTTCGCGCACACAAACTCACCACACTCACTCCGTGCACTCACCTACCGAAACGTAGTCTTCGCACCGTAGTAGATGATTGGACGAATAAGTGTGTTAAGCTGAAGATGGAGTGTGGAATTGATTGAAAATGGCGACCGAGGGAACGCAAACCGACAGCGGAGCGTATCGTCATTTACTATGGAACCATATAACGCCACTTCAATTGCTATCTATGCCGGTAGGATCGTAAGCTTACTGTAAGTAACTTCCGCGTGGGAAAGAACTCGCGGAACTCTAGGAGCGCAAATAGCTGCGATGACGCTTACCAGAGCTCACCGACATCGGACTTCGGGCGAAGAGTGCAAGCCCCGCATTCCGAATCGAGCGGGGATGCTATCAAAGCGCACCTTTCCCCGTTTCGGGCCTTACTCAGCTCACGTTCGTTGCGAGAGGCAAATGCGAAGGAGTAGATGAAGGAGACACTTCATTTCTGTTCTAAGGGCTATGAAAAACAAAAACTACACCAAAGAAATTCGTACACCACGCGGTTACCAATCTAGATAGTGAAAATATTGTACAACGCTTGTACTTCAGTTTCGGTTTCGGTTCGTCGTGCGAAGGTTGAGCCGGTGATACGATAGGGATTCGCTGTTCCTGTTGCTTCCGGTGGAATGCTAGGCTATTGCTTACTGCCATGCTGAACTTCTCGCTTGCACTGCTCTTTCTCTGTGGATAAGGAACTAACGAAGAAAGTCTTTTGTTCAGAGCATGTTATATAATCAAATTCTAGCTCTTCCATCTGTCTGTTGTGCACTCTGTCATTGTTTACCAGTCTCAAAATTTGTACTCGTGAAACACCACTGCAACCTAAGTACCTTGACGTTCTTCCAAGACGATAAACTCTACATCAGCTACTCCGATAGCGAAACTCTTATACGCCCCATTACTATCGACATCCCGGGTGAACCCGGCTGCGATCCCATCCTGAATTAATTTGAATGATGCTCCACGGCACGATCCGCACATTCGTGCTAATTGGCCTTCGACTCAGCGAAAACTATACTTCTTAGCGAAACATCACTTCACTTCCAACACGCTCGGTCTGTGTGTTTGGGGCACCCTTTGGAACACGGCATCAGCTGACGCAAGGGATCGGTGTGAATGTTTGCACGAGTCATCCCTTCGTCTGATAATGCGAAGGAGCTCATTTCACACCCCGTTTGCGGAGGGTTTGGGCGATAAAATGCGATTCATGCCGATCCGATTCGTCTATCGTGCCGACTTGCGATGGGCGATGGGAATGACGATGCCGAACTTTAATGTATACCTTTTGCGATAAGATTACCTGTGCATAAATTATGTTCGTTGCAAGTTTGAGTACCCCATTAATGTAGCTGGGTTTGATCGTGAAAATGTTGCATCGAGCATCATTAGTATGTGCAAAGCTCTCGATGGTTAAGATTCAAGCCGTAACTGTTATCATCAAGAGTACATTTGAAGATTCTCTGTGGTGTAGTAAACAGGCAACAGGCAAGCGTCTATCCACTGAGTCATGCATTTGCTTTCGTTTGTGTGTTAATTTCATGTTTAAAGGGTTTGTTGGAACTCATAATATCTAAACCATACGGAAGAGCAGTATGATTCCTAGTACCTGAAAATACTAAGAATTACAGTTGCTCCGATCAGTATTTATACCGCGCTCGCAACGAAATCATAACGAAACTTATAAATCATGAACGTGCCAGTACATAAGAATCTCAAGAAACCATTTCATATCGTGAACAGCGCAAACGATAGTCGGAACCAGTTTATGCAACGATTCCGGGGTGAGGGTAGCTAAATTTTCACACAACACCGATCGAAATCGAAAGCAGTCGAAAGCTTTTAGTTTACATCGTGTTCCAGCTAAATTTGTTACCGTAGAGCTCCTCTATTTTCTTTGTAACACCGTTGGTTATGAACATAATGTTGAATGTTTTTGCGCGTCCGTACGGAAGACATATTTTACGAGAAAGCAGTTGAAAGACGCAAACCCAAATCAGCTAGAACATTGTAGCCCTGAGCGCTATTATAGGAAGACGCAGACGCACATTACATTAATGCATTCGTTTCAATGATGATAGAAACTGTTCCGCGTGCGTACGAGCAGCTGGAATAAATCAATAACAGTATGTACTTACACCTAACAGAGCATTATATACTCCGACCAATTTATAGCTAAGATCTATTTTCAATCTTTTTCTATAAGCATGTTTAAGCGAGGCGTCTCGCTTTGTACAAGGATCGTTTGACGCTACCGGGTCGGCACCGTCACCACAGCGGATGCTGCAGTATAAAATGCGTATTAAAAGTATGTATAATAAAAAAACAACACACACACATACAAACGAAATGCCACTATCACACACCCGCAGTCATCACCCGCGTGTGTACCACGTACGGAACAAACCAGACAGACACACAGTAAGCTTTTTCTACCAAATCGACTCTACTACCAATATTACGAATGCAAAGCATACATACCTACAGCTACGAACGAAATAGTAATGTTTGAAACAATGTCCAACATTTCCAAGCACAAATAAACCTATAGCGTTATCACTGTAAATCTCAAAAGCGTGTCATGGTTCGGGAGTTTCCTCCAACATGGCGGAGAAGGTCGAAGGTGAACAATGTGTTAAAAAAAACTGAAAGGGACAGGTAAACGAACCGAGCGGAATTGCACGCACCCAGACACATTGATGCATGCTGGTGGAAGCTATACAATATGTTTAGGGTTAAGGTTTAGGCTAATAGAACACCTTCCAAATCAAATGTTCTTTTTACGCAGGTGTCATAAATATCCACATGAAGCTAAGATTGATCGTGTAGATCGAACAGTGCTGGGCAAGCTTCAAATCGAATTTGCAAGCAAGTGCTTCGATCCGTTTTCTGAGGTGAAACTTTTACAAATTAGTTCGAATGAGTTGCGTCGGGAAGAGTTACCTACGGGCAAGAGTATATTGATGTTGTGATGACTACGTTTGAAAGCAACAGTATATGATGAAGTTCCATAGAATGCTTCAGGATAGCAAGAAGTGCATATAAACATCGTCTCATTCACAGTACACACACAGTATAAAGACGTTAACTTCGTTTCGATATCGAAATCTGCATTGCCTTTTACAAAGTGTACTAATCGGTTTGGTACGAGAAAAAAAAACAAAACAAAACAAACAAAACAGATTTAAGATGTAACAATCACCGAATAGGTATATCTACGACATATGAGGCCGTGCTGGTGAACACACCGAATACACCGTATGAATCCCCTCCGTTAATCAACAATAAACTATCGAATTTACGTTGCCAACTTTTCTACAGAACTCATTTCACGCAACACCGTCGCCGATCGACTCCTTTCGCTTGGGTAGGATGCCAGAACGAGGAGATGATCATGCGCGGGCATCAGGCAACCCTCAGAACAACTTTTGAGTAAACAATCTCATCGCTCGAGTGCGTTATATTTTGTATCGACTGAATACTTCGTTAACGTTAAGTGACGGTAGCGATATGTGATTGTGAGAAGAGTTGTTTGTCGTAAAGTCAACATGTTTCACAAAACATGCATCAACTCTTTCCACGGTTCTTTAACCCTGCTTTCACGGTATACACTGCAAACTGCAAACAAATGCAAACAAAACAAAAACAAAACAAAACGAGAATGTTAATACAAAGTTAATGCTGTATAAAAGCGATCAAAACATAAACGCTACCAAACACCCGCACCTGTCGTTCAACCTGACCAGAGGCTGTGCGACAACACTGAAACTATCCGTTGCATCTGCGAATCTTGCTTACGAAAGCTCGTTAACTTTTCGATATCATCCGGCACCATTGCAAAACGTTATCGGAATTAGATAAGAGAGAGAAACCGAAACGGAAACTACCGATGCAAGTGACACTTGCATGCAGTGGCATGCAAGGAGGGCGAACAGATAAGAAGGAACATACTAACAACATCAAATTACCATTGCTATGCTTTATTTAAGAGCGAACAAAACAAACAAAGAAAAAAACAACTTAAAACTATATAGTGCAAGCATAAAAACAAATAAAAAAAAGCGTAATGCATTTCATATGTAAGCTTGAAGAGTACGCAAGACGTGGAAAGTGGGATTCGGTAACATACGCAAAGACACACACACAGAAAAAGTAACGTGAGTACTCAGCAGGCAAAGATGTAACAAAAACAAAACAAAACATAAACACACAGCAAAAAGCTATCGAACAACCTTTAGTCGAATACGAAGAAAAACAAATATACATTGGAAACTAAGTGACGTGAGAAATAAATCGAACATTCTCAAATATCTATTTGCCCTATGATGAGTTCTTTACTACCTTCGATTGCTTCACTTTCCTTGATTCAACGTGCAATTTTACTTATATTTCCTTCGTTTTTAACGCTCGATTGCTTCGCATCACCGCGTGGGCGAGCATTCCTTACTGCCGGTGCCATTTTTCGCCGTCTCCAGGCGGAGCTTTTTATTGCCCCGCTTGATGGCCTTCTGTTCCATCTCCTCGAAGTGGCTGATGAACATGGCCTTCAGGGCGGGATAAAACTTGCACAGGGCGGGCAAATCGTCCAGCGTCACCTCCATGTTGTCGAACGCGATGCCCAGATCGGTACCGAGCCCGGACCGCTGCTGGTCGGGCCGGAGGCGTGGGATTTTCGCGTACCGCTGGCTAAAGTGTGTCAGCAGCGTGTAGCGTGCGTTCATCCGTCGGCCCTGCTCGATCGCCTGCGACAGGGTGCTGTGCATTTTGAGGCGTGCCTCCGCCGCCAGCTCGTCCTCCATGGTGGCCTCGTGGATGAGCACGGTCGAATCGCGCCCGAGCGCGACCAGACTGTCGCAGGGCATGGTGTCGCCGCTGTATGTGACTTTTACGTCTCCCTGAATGTCGGTGTCGGGATGCGTTCCCGTGGATGTCATTTTCAGGGCCACCCCGAATGAGTGCGGACAGTGACGGACCCGGCAGGTGGCGATCTCCTTGATGCCCATCTCCAGCAATCTCTCGTCTTTGAGGGGAGTTTCGAGCTAAAGAGAGGGAAAGAAACAAAAATATGAGAAAATATTTATGACTCTACATAATGCAACAAGCACAGATCACTTACCAGATCCGCATTTTTTACAAGAACATAGTCTTGATGGATGGTTTCGAATCGGCAGTCGTACAATCGTAGCCAGTAGGAAATTTGCTCCGGTGCAAGCAACGTCAGCCGTTCGCATTCATCGCCAAACAGTTGCTTGCGGGCCTGCAGCAAACCGATGAGTCCTGGAATATCAATCATCATTAGCTGATGTTCAACTATACGAAACGCGTGCCTTCCTACCCAGATGGTGATCGGCATGCAGATGCGAAATGTAGACAGCCTTTATCGATCGCAACACAGCTTCTGCCTGCGCTTTTCCGAAAAATCGCCAAATCTGACCAACAGTTCCTTCTCCGCAGTCAAGCAGGATCGATGAGTTGTTACTGGAATAGTAAGAGTGTTCGTTACGCGATGTGAATATACACAACATGCTGCATAACTCAACCATCTCGTCTGACTGAACGGATCTCACCTTGTCAAGATCAAAATAGCGCTCACGTTACGTGTTTTGTTCGGTATGGACGATCCCGTTCCGAGGAAGATCAAGCGTGGATATTGTTCCGCTCTCACCGCTACCGATCGACGCTCGGCGTGCTGTATCAGTTGCTGTTTTAGTTCGGCCAGCGCGTGTTTGAACTCCGGTAATAATGCAAGCTCTCCCAGGTACTCGGTCGGATTCAACGATGCCTCTTGCGTCCTAAAATGATTATGTTCGGGCTGGAAAATCAAAGCTTTCATCTCGAGGCCGTCGCTTCTTTACCTATCGATTCCTTTGGGTGGACGAATGTGCAAGTAGCTTAGCGAAGAAGAACGCACCAGATCGTTGTCATTGGCCAGTGGGGCATCATAGTCGTTGTTTTCCTCGCTAAAATAAACAACATGTTACATAAAAATACATCCAATCGCGTATACACAGCTACGGTGGAACGTACCGTAGCAGTGGGAACATTTGTTCATCCAGTTGATTCAAGTGGAACTGAATCCGGTGGGCCGCAATGTAACCGGAAAAGTTATTCACCTCGTTCAACGCAATATGTCGAGTGCTGGCGGAAAACCGATCCATAAATTGACGATACTCTTCGCTGCGCATCACTTCCAGTGGGGTAAAGTGAACGACGAAAGCGGCCTGATCCGACTCGTCGACCGCTTCGCGCTGGTACTTTGCAAACAGGTCCGCTTTGGAGGTAAAATCTTTCAAATACTCCTTCCCCGGAATGTCCAGGAACATAAACACGGGACCCGGATCGTCCGGGGCGCGTACATCGCACGACCTAACGACCCGACCGTCCAGTAGCGTGATGTCGTTGCCGTTTTTCAACTGTCCCAGTAGGGGGCCCGCGGGAACGCCGAAATCTACACATTTCTCCAGCGACAGCTGGCCGTGGCGTGGTTTGAGCTTGCAAATATACGCCATCACCGAATCTTCCTCGCGTTTCGTCCAGTTTGTGGCGTTCGTGCTTTTTGTGGAGCTTTCTTGCTGAGGAGCGGTTTCCTTTTTCCTCTCGTACGCGTAATAATCCGTATCGTCGACCGGCGCTTCCTCTTGCTTCTGTTCATCGTCCGATGCGCCTCCTTTGGAATCGGTTTGTTCCCGGTTGATCACAACGTATTGAAGGGTCATAACGTGGTCCTCATATACGTCGCCCGTGCTGTATTCGGACGCTTCCACCTTCATGTCTTTCAGTATCACAAACCGTCGCATGGCCTTGAATAGCTCATCCAGCCCGGGCGGTCCGTGCAACGAGACGGCCGGTACGCCGACGTCCTGCATGGTCAGACAAATTCCCGGCAGTCCACCGATCCGTTCCCAGTTTGTTCGCGTCATGAAAATGTTCTCCAAGCAGGACAGCTTGGTCTTGTGCTCGTACGCTAACCTTTGCGTACCTTCGCCGCAGTTGAACAGATACCGCGTCTGATCGGTGAACAGATAGACGGAGGCCGGTGTTCCCGGTGCGCCACATCCCAGCACCTGCAGGTTTACGATGCCAGGGGAAACTTTCGCGACTTTCTGCTTCAACTTCAACCGCTGTTTCTGAGCCTCGGCAATGTGTTTCGGGTCGAGAGGCATTTTGTTCAGCAGTTTCTGCAGCTTTTTGTTAATAGAACTCCAACGTTTAGGCACAACGGGGCTAACTACATCTGGGTGTACAAATCTAATAAGCTTATACATAGATTTTGGTCTATTTCACCGACCGCCACGAGCCAACTTTTACCAACGTGTTTTACGAAATCATCTGTTTTCGGGTTGTTTTGCTGCTATTGACATGTGACATCCAATTGTTTACAATAATGCCGGTAAAAATGATGAAAATTTGAATGCGAATTGCATTACTTCTTGATTTATGATAATCCCACCGTTGCTACAGTTAAAAAATAAGTATAAGTTACATAGCAATAATAAATTACACATCGGAACAAAATAGATCATCCAATAAACATAAATGTGGTAATGGATGACAAAAGTCATGACGCTATTAACCGTGGCATGCTGATAATCGACGCATGTGGCTTGCTTGAAGCCATTTTGCTAACGGTAGCTTTCTTGCATATATCATTTTCAACATAGTGGGTCTACAGAGCGCACTTGACGGGCAAAACTATTTTGTTTTTCTTTCTTGTTTTTAATATATTTTTTGTAGAATTTCAATATACTGAACGCTCAATATTGCCTGGAAATAAAATTAATTTGATTCCACTGATATTTGACGCCCGAAAGGAGTTTTAATAGCTTTCTTGACATTTCAAATGAAAAATAATTTACCATTTCTCATGACCGATGGAGTTCCCAACGTGATGAGGCGCAAATGCGAGGTAGCCATTTTGTACTGATGCTGGGTAGCCATTTTTTATTCGGTGGTGTCGTTCGCGTCGCTTTCAGCGTGCACATTTTTCTACGGCAATAAGCCGCAGCGGTAATTATCGAAACCGAGAAAAGAAAGTGGTGTGAACAAGTTTAAGCGATTTATATTCGTGGAAATATAGAGCATCTTTCAAAATGAGTGGATACGCGCGGCCTCCGCCGAGAATAGATGGAATGATCTCACTGAAGGTAAGCCATTAAATTTGTGTAAAAGAATAAGGTCTGTGTGCAGGCTTTCCCGGCCTTTTCCACTACGTTATCATGCACATAATAGGATTTACTCGACTTAATTGCTAATAAGCCTTCTTTAGAGAAGGCTTTAAGCCCTAGTAATACTCTACAGGTCTTATCAAAGAACAGCCACGTCCTCGGACGCGACCTAATGCGTAGTAAAGAGAAAGTTGGGCACCATCGTCGCCATGCCGGGGGCGGCAAGCATCCTTCCATATTGTAACGCTTGTGCGGCATATCAATTCGTTTTCTTCTTTTCAGGTCGACAATTTAACTTACCGCACAACGCCGGATGATTTGAGACGAGTGTTTGAACGCTGCGGAGAAGTGGGCGATATTTACATTCCTCGCGATAGACATACGCGCGAGAGCCGCGGATTCGCATTCGTTCGGTAAGTGTACTTGTTTGTTTTAATGTCTAAAATGACGGTAGCCATGGTGTTGTGTTGTTTCTCGGGTCTAACATTACTTACGGGTACAATCGATCACAGGTTCTACGACAAACGTGATGCGGAAGACGCACTGGACGCCATGGACGGACGCATGCTGGACGGCAGGGAGCTCCGCGTTCAGATGGCACGCTACGGACGTCCCACTTCTCCGCAGCGTCGTGGTAACCGACACAATGGCCGCGAAAGGGGACGCTCCCGGGAGCGCTATCGTCGTCGTTCGCGTTCGCGCAGCCCGGAACATCGGCGTCGTTCGTACTCGCGCTCCAAGTCACGCACACCGCGTTCCCGCTCGGGAAGTAAATCGTCCCGCGGCAAGGATTCGCGTTCCCGCAGTCCCGCGGAACGCGGACACTATTAATGAAATAGTGTGTGCTAATTTGTCCCAAGGTAAGGTGATACAAATTTTGCTTCTTATATATCTGTGGTCCTGAGGGTAATACTTTCGCCTTGTTTTGTCCAACAGGATCATTCATCCACGCTTGATTATGGAATGGGGTTTTGTTTTAATCTGACGACACACACTCGCTGACATAAAGGTAACAATCCCAGTATATAATGCCTAGTTTTCTCTTAACCGTTTTCGGCGCGATTTACGTACGTTTGTCTCCGTTTGTTTGTATATCTTTAAGTACGGGAGAATGAGAAGGTGGTAGAGAGTTATTTTACACAAGAATATCAGTTAAGTAACACGGCTTCTTTGAAATTCGTGACCACACTGAGCAAATCTCAAACACAATTCCCCGTTCCTCTTCTCGATCCCCCGATCTTCTAACTGTCCTTTACCACGGCTATTATCGCCTTCGCCCCACCTTTCGGAACAAACTATTCGGATAACGAACACGTCTCAGTGAAGAGCGATAGGCAAGCGGTGGTGTACGTACAACGAAAATATTCACGCGAATTCGTTCAGCAACAAGCCGGAAATAATTGTACCGCTAAGAGCTGTACGAATCTTGTGAACGTTTTCCTACTACGATGTGTCTTCTGTACTAGAAGCTTGTATTTTGTTATGTTTTCTTTTGTTTTCTATTGTTTTGTTTCGGTTTTCGAGAGCAACGAGATAAACGACACACGCACTCACACACAGAGACAGTACAGTAGTAGGCTATGCTGCTAACACACTGGAATTGAGTGTTACCATGACATTTTTTGTTTTTTTTTTGTTTATTTATCTTATCCTGTTTGTGTTATCAGTATCTCGAGCACACGATTGTTGCTGCGGCCCGACTCGCGAACACTGATCATTATAATACAGTGCCAAAGTCTGTTAGCCAGATCCGGAGTGTGTGTGTATGTGTGTGTGCGCCTGTACTAAATGAACATACCTGTCTTACCATATAGGGCAAGTTGCGGTTTTGCTGCTGCTGCTGCTGCCGCCGCTGCCGCCTTGCAGATACAATTTGCCCTACATCCGGTCGTCTTTCCTTCCCGTGTGTCGTCTATTGCTTCTACTTCTAAATGCTGTCTATTTTGCATCCGTGACAGAGCGGAAAGGCGTGAAGGAGATGAAGGAGAAAAAGGGAGAGAAAGAGAGAGAGGAAAGAGAGCAGCGATATTCGCATGTCGTCGCCCGATCGATCCCGGCTCCGTGTTCTTTCCGTCCGGGACCGACGACAGATGAGAACAGTTGTGTGTGTTGGCGTCGTCGTCCGTTTGATGAATTCCCTTCGCTGCAGCCTCGCCGAAACGAACGTGTGGTGTGGTGCACGGTGGTGTGATGGTGTGTGGCGGTGCGGTGGAGCGAACGCGTCACTCCGCGGCGGGCTACATCGAAGCAAGGAAGGTGGAGAAGCTGGCGTTTGTTGAGGCGCGCGGTGTCCAGACGATCACGTCCACCAATCAGGCGCGCGTACTGGTGCTGGAAGCTAACGCAGAAAGAGAGAGAGAGAGAGACAGAGGGAATCATTTATCTCCATCCCGCGCTTCCAGTCACCCGGCGGCAGCAGGTAGTTGAGATTTGGTTTTGTGTGTTGGATATGTAGATCCATTTGCAGGCAGGCGGTTTCCGGTTTTATCCTGTCCCGGTGCTGCCGAACAGCAGCGCCCTTGATCGCTGTTTGTCAACTGTCAAGCACATGAAAACTGGCTTCCGGTTCCGCCGAGAGAAAGAGCGAAGGGTTGTGCTGGTTGCTGGTGCTGCTGCAGTTGCTGCTGTGAAGGCCGTGGCCGGTACAAGCATTGGCTGCCTCTGGGATAGATGAGACCGCGAGGGGGTGTGTGTGCTGTTCCGGGACTACGAGAACTGTCTATTCTACGTGTTCTGCGTGTTTTTCTTCTCTTCTTCTTTTATTCCAGCTATAAAGTGTAGTGTGTTTTACGGTCCCTTCCCTTCTATTTCCCACTCTCTGTCGTTTCTCTTTAGAATCCTCGCTTTTGATGTTCTGTTCTATAATCTATTCTCCTCTATCTTTTATCTTTTGTTCGCTTGCCTCCTTCGTGCGACAAACGCAAAAGTTCCTCTTCTTTTTTACACAACAACCGAACAGATCCTCTTTTAGAAGGAGGTGGCATACACAACACGCTATGTACAAGCACACAACCAAACACACCAAACATCTGTACACCTACAACACACTCTTATCAGCATTAACAATAGTGTTATTTACATGTCTGTCCGTTTTGGCGCCCCGGAGGTGCTTGGATTTTATTTTTCAATATCTTCGAACTGGCTTCGAATTATGTATCCTGAATGAGGCCGGCTGGCTAGCAGGAGTCAGGCGCTTGATGGACGGAATGGCTGCAAGTCGAAATTATACGGTCGCGTTTGGAGCTGGCTGCTGATTTATTATTCGAGCTTCGAGCACCAGAAGAAGAGGCGTAAGAAAGCGGTGTTGCTGCTGCATCAAGCGAACATCTTTGGCCGTTTCGGACACACTCCTGCGCCTAGGCTGAGCCGTGCTGCTGGCGTGAGAAGGAGGAGAAGCGGAAAGGCAGCTTTGTGTGGGGATTGCATTGCTTGTGAAGTGGGAACTGGAACCTCGGGGACATACACAACTGCACCTGTGCAAGATCATGAGTTTAAACCATGATTATGCAGCTTGTTCTGGATGTCTAGTAGTGGTGTACGCACGGCGTGTGCAAAGAATGCAGCTTATGACGAGCAACAGTTGGGAACAGACTCTCTCGAACATCTCCCGTGTCCGAGTCTCCTGTCTTCAAGAGGCCGCTATCGACTTCGAAGATAAATGGATTACGACGAGACACGAGAGCGAGCGAGAATCGGAGATAGGTGGACTAAAACGCAACGATTCCTGAGGAGCAAAACATTTTATCTTCTTCGTCCGTCTTCTTGTTCTGTATCCCCTGACAAATGATGTAATGCTGTGAACGCGCAAGAGGGTATAGAGGGAGTGAGAGAGGAGCAGTACGACGAGCCGCCGATCGTTTCAAGTGTGCCGAACCATTCCAAACAGTATGCAGTTTTATATTTGCAGATTTCTCTATTGAAAGCAACATTCACAAATTGACAACCGCGGCTGCAATCAATTACGACAACACCATACTCTCGCCAGAAGAACAGAAGAACAACGGGTTCCAGCGGGCGCTGCTATGTCACCGATTTAACACCGAGAAATTCTTCACGGCAAGCGTTTCACTACTGCATGTAAGATATGAATAAGCAAACGCCCATCCCGGTATGAATGTTAGAGTATGTGAGATACAGTGTTGCAGCCGTTTCGGCATTGCACTCCAGAACTCAAGTTTTGTTTATGCCGACAAACAACAATCACGTTTCGTAGTCAGCAAGCCGATGGATGTTATCCAGAATCAATTGATTATCGATGAAATTGAAACATTTTGTACAATTAATTAGCAATTAGAGCGCGAGTTGGGGTGGTATGAACAAAGAAAGAGGAGTAGTGAGATAAAGGCAACATAATAACACGACGAAGGATCTATTTGTAGGTAAATTCCATTTTGACAGCATTTGGTGTATGATTCTTCCCTTTCCTGGGTGGGGCTTTAACCGTGCGCCCAGCGTGACTGCTGCAACTGCATTCTTTCAATAAACATGTGGGAGCCAAATATCAAACAATGTTCCAGTTCACGAGAGGCGACGATGGCCTTAAGGCCCATGATAAACGGAGAGGTAAGTAATGGCAGGAGTGTTATTACTGCCCACCCGGGAAACGGAAAAACGGTGGAATATGCACTCTTATATTTTCTATCAGAATTAATCAGAATATCAGTTAGCTTAGTTCCACACATAAGCAGAGAAGCGAGCAACAAATATTGTCAAATATAGGTTTGCGTCGACTTTTCTAATCAGAAAAGTATCGACATGATTGTATTTGTTTTTTTTTGTTTATCTTCCCTGTATTCAAAATCAACATCAGCCAACACGAAAGCGGTCGAGGTGTGCGCGGAATTAGGTGTGCGAGTGTGTGCATAACGATCATATTCAGAATAGGTATTTAGTGCTGTAGCGCGACTAAGCTTAGTTTTTAAACATACGAGCTCATACTTGATTTAAATGGGGAAACATCATCGTCGGGTGGTGAAGAATTATCGGGATAAAGTTTTTTCGTTTGTTCTTTTTCTCGGCATCGTGTTATTTGTAGTAAGTAACTGTAAGCCAGTCGCACATGGCCCGTCGTGCACAATCCCGCACGGAATCTGGCCGTGTGGGGCATGTGTGACACAACACCCTTGCAAATAAAGCCTCTGATGATCACCATTCGGACAGGAATTTTATTAATTAAGCGTCCTTTCAACATATCACTTCAATAGTTGAAGAAATTGCCATCGCCCGTCTGGCGCGAGTAGCCCGGGTTCGTGAGCGGCGTATGCGGTCCCGTGTTCATCAGCTTCACACTGTTCGGGGAAGCCTTTTCGCGTAGTCCACCGACGTGCAGCGGATGCTTGAGGGGAATTATCTTTTCCGGGCTGAGATCGCGCGTGTTTCGCAGCCGCCGAAACGTGCTGCGGCCGAGCGTTTCCTCCTGCAGGACGACATCGTTCTTGCCGAGGAATAGATCGTCCGAGTGGTTGTACTGTGCGGCGAGCGTTATGTCCAGAGAGTCGATGGGAATGTCGCTGTGAAATGGAGGAGTGTTTTTTTAGTGAAAGAGCAAAAAAGGCGCCAGGAAGGCAGGTTTGTATGATGCGTAATTTACCCGTGGTTGACGAAGTGAGCTGCACGGCGCGCGGAACTTAGAGTCTGATGATAAAAGACGCGTTCGTTCGGGGGCAACGAATCGGACCATCGTTTCGAGGGGTGGGTTTTCGGCGGGAGCGGCAACGCCTTCCGGTAGGTTCCTTCTCCATCGATGCAGGGGATGTGCTCCTCATTTCGCTCCCGTTTTGTCGGTGTGCCCGGATGATTCAGCACCATCATGAACAGCGTTCGATTAAAATATCACACAAACGCTAACAACGAGGCCGATTCAAATTTTCAAGATTTATTTTTCTTTAAATAAAATTTCGTCTTCACGTTCTCAACGTATTTCATGCGTTTATTGAATGCATCTGAAAAAGTGGTTTGTTTAGTCCGCATTGAAAGTAACGCACGCCTTCTTCGATATCGCAACGGTACGATACTGGTGGCAGAAGAAATGCATAGGTATGTTGGATGTGTCGTTATGTTAAATCGATTCCCTACTTAGGCTCATAGTAACAGCGTTCACATTACCATACCGACGAACGCAAATTCCTGCCGGGCCGTCATTCCCATAGCAACGAAAGTTTTCCCTGTTTCTTTTTTCAGCAGTCGGTAGTAATGGTTTTCGCTACCTTTCGCTCCGGCGATTCTTCACCGGCCTTGGCATCATTCTCAGGCATCCTCGCTTCACCATCATCGTCGCCGCCCTCCTTCTGTGCTCGTTTTTGCTTCCGCCTGTTCTGGTTTTGAGCACTTTTGAGCATTTTATTGTCGCTCACCCTATTTGTATGAAGGAAAGAGAGAATTGTCAGTGAAGGTGGCGATGCGATAGCTTCACGGTTACGTACATTTGCGTTGCTCGCGTTCCAGGACCCCAGTGAGCTGCCGGATTCTCCGGAAACCGACTTAGCGATTCCTTCCGACTCGGTGGATTTGCGTCCGGGTGAATGTCCTCAATGTTGTACTGTTGCGCAGGCTCCTTGCTTAAAATGGCCGTCAGCGGAACGCCCTCCAGAAACCGGTCCGCCTTCACCGGGTGCAAGCGGTGCCAGCAGCGCAGAATATCCCACAACACACCAACCGGAGCGTCCGTTTTGATCGAGGTTCGGCTGGCGTGCGAGTAGGACACCCGGTACCCTGCGTGCAACAGAGCTGACCGTAGCTTCAGCATTCCAATCGATTCCAGCTTCAGTATACCGCACATACGGTCGAGCGCGTAGTACAGTGGAACGTCGTGCAGTTCCTCGCGAACGACAGCCAACGTACCGTAGATCCGTCTGATCGTCGTTAAGCGCTTCGAGTCCTCCTGTTCGATCGTTTGCAGCAACTCGTCTAGGAAGTCCTGATCGTGCAGCGGAGCGGACCAAATCGGACCGCCCATATGATGCTGTTGGTTGCAATGCACACAGCGACTTGCTACAAATGGACCCGTCGGAATGCCGAACTTAATCTGCTGCGGATTCGCTTCCGTTGGGTTCGGTTTCAGCACGCCCAACGGTTGCAGCGTGATCGCTTCGCACCCGGTACACTGGAACACCATCGACTGTTTGCTGCTACTCTTCTTGCACGCGTACTGCCCGGTGTAGATGCGTACGAACACGCGTATGTAGAAATCAGCCGATATGCTGAGCAGCGGCTTCATGTACCGCCCGTACCGGGTGGCGGTCGTTTCAATGCACCGAAGTAGAATGCGCAACGCCATCTCGTGACAGGCTTTCGTTTTCAACGGAACCGACCCGTACTTGACGTAGCACGCTTCCGGTGTATTGCCGGCTAATACCGCCATATCGGTGGCGGTGATCAGCAGCAAACCACCGTCTTCGATGCTCTGCACGGCTCCGTCCAAGAAGCGCGTAGGATGACCGTACGGATCGAGATCGATCGCCGTGAAGCGTTGCTCGGGTTTTGTTGACATGTACATTAGTGTCCTTTAAAAGAGCGATAAGTTATTGACATTAAGAAAGTTTAAGAAAAAAAAAAACGCTACTCACATCGCATCGTTAAAGCTGGGTTTAATAAGATGCTCGAATTGATTGTGCTTCACATTCTGCTCGATCGATTCCACGGCAGACTTGGAGAGATCGTTTGCGATAATTTCTTTTACGCCGGGAATTTCCTTCGCATATCGTATGCTTCGCAAGCCCGTCGCCGAAAGTGCCTCTAGGATGCGTAATCCTGACTGAAAGCGAAATATACGCCGGTGATTAATGGAACTATTTTCTATACCGCTTTTCTCTACCTCATGCTTCACACCCGCCTGCAACACTGTTCCGCCGTTAGTAGCAACATCCGACGGTTGCTTCCGTTTGCGTTCCTCGTCCTTTTCACGCTGATACAACCTCGCAAAGGTGGTCAGAACGCAGATGCTCAAATCGCGATTGAATTCCTGCACGGGGTTGTAGAATACGTGGTCGGCAACCAATATCTCAGCACTGCCCTCACGTATCGTTTTCAACGCAGCCGGCGTTGTTACACTTTCTTCGGCCATAATGGTAATTGCTGAAGCACGCCGTCCAAGAACTGCTTTTAAATTTGTAAGTTGTTCGCTTTTTCGGTAAAATATCTGCCGATAAAAACGTAAACAAAGTTACACGTGCCTTCGAACCGCCACTGACAGTACGCTGTGTTGTTTACGTTTGCTGCTGACGTCGACTGTCAGCGCCGAGAATGACACATACACTGATTGCAGCATATTTTTCTCTTTTTGAGCAGTAATCAACGAAAGATTATTTTGTTAGCATATTTTTGTGGTTTTGTGGCGTGATCGCGCTCGGTTGGCAGGCAATGGCAGACGGAGCGATTATCAGTGAGCAGATCGAGGACGATGAAGTGCAGGAGATCCTCAAAACGGGCACCGACCTGCGCCAGTACTCGGCCCAGATCGAGAAGGAATTCAAGGAGGTGGAAAATCGCTCTATAGACGATTACATCAAGGAGAGCCAGAACATTGCCAACCTGCACAACCAGATCGGCAACACGTCGAACATCCTGGAGCGAATGGAATCGATGCTGATGGACCTGCAGGACGCGCTGAACAACATCAGCACCGAGATCACGTCGCTGCAGAAGAAGTCCGTCTCGATGTCAGTGCAGCTCACCAATCGGCAGTCGATACGCGCCCAAATCTCGCAATTCGTCGAGGATATGGCCGTGCCGGAGGAGATGGTGGCCAGCATCATGGACAGCCCGGTGACGGAGAAGGAGTTCATGGCGCACCTGAACGAACTGAACCACAAGCTGCAGCTGATGAAGGAGCTCAACTTTAAGGAAAGCAAATCGTCGCAGGACGTGAGCGACGTGCTGCAGAAGCTGAAAATCAAAGCGATGAGCAAGCTGCGGCTCTACCTGATGGAGCAGATCTACAAGTTCCGCAAACCAATGGCCAACTATCAGATACCACAGAACGCGATGCTCAAGTACAAGTTCTTCTTCGAGTTTATTCTCTCCAACGAGCGGGCAGTGGCGCAAGAGATCTGCAACGAGTACGTCGACACGATGGGCAAGATTTACTACAGCTACTTCAAGAGCTACAGCACGCGGCTGGCCGCGCTCAAGTTCGAAGAAGCCGTCTCGAAGGACGATCTGATGGGGCTGGACGATTCCGCACCGAAGAGCATCTTCTCGAAGACGAGCTCACTGAAGAACAAAAGCACCGTGTTTTCTATCGGTGACCGGGGCGACGTACTTAACCAGCAGCTGGAGGCACCGATCATTGTGCCGCACGCACAACAAAAGTTCCGGTACGCGTACGAAGCGCTGTTCCGGTCGGAACAGTACGCGCTGGTAGACAACGCCTGTCGGGAGTATCTGTTCGTGACGGAATTCTTCATTCTACGCGGTCCGCAGGCGCAGGAGCTGTTCAATCAGATAATGGGCAAGACGACCACGCTTTCGATTGTAAGTAGTACTGTTGCACTTTCTCGAACACACATGGTATTGATCATTCATTTAACTTCCAGAAAAACTTGGAAACATATGTGCAAGATTGCTACGATACGATCGCTCTGTTCCTGTGCATTCAGCTTTGCCTGCGGTATCAACTGATGTGCCACAAACGATGCGTTCCCGCGTTGGACAAGTAGGCATTGATTATTTTTCTAGAGGAATTCGTTTTTTTTTTAATTTGGCAATGCTTTCTCTCTCCCAAGGTACTGGGACAATCTGCAAGCGGCTATTTGGCCACGGTTTGAGATAGTGTTTCGAATGAACATACAAAGCATTCAGGACTGTGACCCGACCAAGTTCCCCAAAGAAACCGGACCACACTACGTAAGTTTATTTTAGCCCGAGGGATGCTCGTTGTTCTCTTACAAAAAGGTTCCCTCTTTTCACTTGCATTTAGATTACCCGCCGTTATGCTGAATTTTCGGCCGCAATTGTGGGTATTTCGGAAAACTTTCCAAACGAGCTGGTTAGCCATCTGCTGCTGGAGCTGCAAGAGGAGGTAAAATGCTTCATGCTGCGAATGGCCGCCATCTTCACCACGCGCAAGGAACAGCTCATCTATCTGATCAACAACTACGATCTGGTGTTGGGCGTGCTGATGGAACGTACGCGCGATAATTCGAAGGAAGCGGAAGCCTTCCGGGAGCTGCTTAGTACGCGCAGCGCCGAGTATGTGGAGGAAATACTCGCGCCGCACCTAGGTGGGATTATTCAGTTCGTGAAGGACTGCGAGCAGATGCGCGACAAGGAACAGACAGAGGAACTGAAGCGCCAGGAGCGCCGATCGCTGCAACTGGTGGCGAATTTTAGCGCCAACTGGAAGAAATCGCTGGAGGATCTCAATCGTGAGGTGTTCCTGTCGTTTCCCTCGCTGGTGACCGGTTCGCAGCTGTTGCAGCTTGCGTTGGCTCAGCTTGTGCAGTATTATCATAAGTTCTACAAGCTGCTGACACCGAACGCGCGAGCCCAGCTGGTAAACATACATGTGATAATGATCGAAATCAAGAAGTATAAAAGTAACTACTAGGGGCTCGACGCTGCTGGAAGGTGATAATTTCGGAACATTACCATAACAGACGAACTAAACACGTACTTCATTTTGTAATTTATTGGCGGAAAATGTATAGAAAATACATGGACGATAGTAGTATTGCGAAGAGACCAACATGAAATTACATTCCAATGGTGCTACATCTCACTACCTATGGTCCAAATGAGTAGAAATTCCAAATAAAATCGTTGTAAACTTTATTCCACGCACATCAACGGCAGCGAACGCGCTTCAATCATCATCCTGGAACAGCATTCCGACCAGGTCAGCGTTGGCACACTGCGAACCGTCCAGGCGCTGGGGCGAACGCCACCGCAGAAGGGTGGGAAGAAACACCAGATGCGTCCGTGGGTCCTTCCGGAACGGACAGTTCAGATCCTTCCAGCTGCAAAACACATTGGAGGTGATAGCGACGAAAGAAGCACCATCATCGTGATGACATCACGGTCAATACTTTTAGCTTATCATTCGTGCAAATAAGCACTTTCGTTCGCGTTACTTACAATGGCCGTTCGATTTCAACCGTGATGAAATGACTCTTCTCCGGAGCTGTCTCCAAGGCATTCGTGACAACTGGTGCGGCTATTGGGTGAGAAGTGGAAAGATACAACATTGATAACGGTGTCCATCCGGGGCGCTCTAGAGCATATCCCATCAGCGAGACAATCGATTCCTCTGGGAGACATACATCGCGCGTGACTAATCTTATCTTCGGGCTAACTATAATTTTTCACAAGGAGAAAACTCCTCGTACTAATGCATATTTAATGGGCCGCTCGCCTCCTTCGAACTCACCCTTCACACAGTACGGGCACCAGCTTTCACCGTTCTCGTCCTTGCTGCCGGTGAACAGGATGTGCACCGGTTCGCCGCTGCTTTCCAGGCTCTCGGCCAGCTTCGTGAACTCCTCATATCCGGTCACTTTATGTTTCACGACCATTTTTGCAAACCTCACTAGACCTGCTCGCATTCAGTGTCGGTAGAACAGTGCGGGAGATGTACAAATATTCACACACTTTGAGCTTATTTAACTATCGCAGGAACCGTAGAACACTTCGCGTTGTGCAACAACAGAGGGGCTGTGTTGTTGTTAGCTGCTGTGTTGACAAGGCCGGTGCCGATGTCAGCTGACTCATCGCTGCTGTCAACGTTGTCAAAGCCGAGTTGACGTTTCTCGCATGCGGGTTTGTTTTGCTCTGCTGCTGCCTTCTTTCGCACGTGTGTGTGTGCGGTGTGCGCCGGTGCATTATCACGAATTGCGTAAAACGAGCGCAATTTTCGATAGTTTACCAACTTTTTCCGATCGTTTCCATTCGACACGATGACTATCAGCACTCTGATACGATCGCGTTGTACGCTGGCCGCCGCGAAATCGTTCCTGGAGGTGAAGTATTCCGCCCGCTCACGGAGACGGGGTGTCTGCGAAATTATATAACTTACCGCTGTCCGGTTCCGGTTTGCAGAACGTGAAATCATTCTCCAGCCATGCGACGTTCGCGGAGCACAAGCAGCTGGAAAGGATCCGGAACATCGGCATTTCGGCGCACATCGACAGCGGCAAAACGACGCTGACCGAGCGCATCCTGTTCTACACCGGGCGCATCAAGGAGATGCACGAGGTGAAGGGCAAAGATAATGTCGGCGCAACGATGGACTCGATGGAGCTGGAACGGCAGCGCGGTATTACGATTCAGTCGGCCGCCACATATACGATCTGGAAGGACCACAACATCAACATCATCGACACGCCCGGACACGTCGATTTCACCGTCGAGGTCGAGCGTGCCCTTCGCGTGCTTGATGGTGCGGTGCTGGTGCTGTGCAGCGTCGGCGGTGTCCAGAGTCAAACGCTCACCGTGAATCGGCAGATGAAGCGCTACAACGTGCCGTGTTTGGCGTTCATCAACAAGCTCGATCGAACCGGTGCTAATCCGTACCGCGTGTTGGGACAGATGCGCTCGAAGCTGAACCACAATGCGGCGTTCGTGCAGCTGCCGATCGGTGTGGAGAGCAACTGCAAGGGTGTGATTGATCTGGTGAAGCAACGGGCACTTTACTTCGAGGAACCGTTCGGATTTAAGATACGCGAGGATGAAATTCCGGCCGATATGCGTACGGAGAGCGCGGAACGGCGCCAGGAGCTGATCGAACATCTGTCCAATGTGGATGAAAAGATCGGCGAACTGTTCCTGGAAGAGCGAGAGGCAACGGTCGAGGACATAATGGGAGCGATCAGGAGGTCCACCCTGAAGCGTGCCTTCACGCCGGTGTTGGTTGGTACGGCACTGAAGAACAAGGGTGTGCAACCGCTGCTGGATGCGGTGCTCGACTATCTGCCCCACCCGGGTGAGGTAGAGAATGTTGCGCTGGTCGAAAAGAAGGATGAGGAACCGCAGAAGGTGCCTCTGAATCCGGCACGTGACGGAAAGGATCCTTTCGTGGGGCTTGCCTTCAAGCTGGAGGCGGGTCGCTTCGGACAGCTTACGTACTTGCGCTGCTATCAGGGCGTGCTGCGGAAGGGTGACAACATTTTCAATAGTCGTTCGGGCAAGAAAATCCGTCTGGCGCGACTAGTGCGCTTACACTCGAATCAGATGGAGGACGTGAACGAGGTATACGCGGGTGACATTTTCGCACTGTTCGGTGTCGATTGTGCGTCGGGCGATACGTTCGTGACGAACCCGAAGCTGGAACTGTCGATGGAATCGATTTACGTGCCCGATCCGGTCGTCTCGATGGCGATCAAACCGAGCAATTCGAAGGATCGTGACAACTTCGCCAAAGCGATCGCCCGCTTCACGAAGGAGGATCCCACGTTCCACTTCGAGTACGATCCGGACGTGAAGGAGACGCTCGTGTCGGGTATGGGCGAGTTGCATCTGGAGATTTACGCGCAGCGCATGGAGCGCGAGTACAACTGTACGGTGACGCTCGGCAAACCGAAGGTAGCGTTCCGGGAGACGCTTATCGGTCCGTGCGAGTTCGACTACCTGCACAAGAAGCAGTCCGGTGGCCAGGGACAGTATGCTCGCGTGTCTGGGGTGCTGGAACCGCTGCCACCGCACCAAAACACCACCATCGAGTTCGCGGACGAAACGATGGGAACGAACGTTCCGAAGCAGTTCATTCCCGGCATCGAGAAAGGCTTCCGGCAGATGGCGGAGAAGGGTCTGCTGTCGGGGCACAAACTCTCGGGCATTAAATTCCGCCTCCAGGACGGTGCCCATCACATCGTGGACTCGAGCGAGCTGGCGTTCATGCTCGCGGCCCAGGGCGCGATCAAGAGTGTGTTCGAGAACGGTAGCTGGCAGATTCTGGAACCGATCATGATGGTGGAGGTGACGGCCCCGGAAGAGTTCCAGGGTACGGTGATCGGCCAGCTGAACAAACGGCACGGCATCATTACCGGCACGGAGGGCGCTGAAGGGTGGTTCACGGTGTACGCCGAGGTGCCGCTGAACGATATGTTCGGATACGCCGGAGAGCTGCGGTCCAGCACGCAGGGTAAGGGTGAATTCAGCATGGAGTACAGCCGATACTCGCCCTGCATGCCAGAGGTGCAGGAGAAGCTAGTGAACGAGTACCAGGTGTCGCAAGGGTTGGTCGTGGATAAGAAGCAGAAGAAGAAGAACTAAAAATCTTACCCCATTGGAGCTAAACCACCAATTTGTACATAATTCGATCGTTGTAAGTTTAAATTAATATGCTAAGAACCAGAAAGTGTTTGGTACGCGACAAGAATCGACGAATAAATCGTTACCAACAAAGCGAAATGAAGCATATTTGCGTAGTGTAAATGTGTGTGGTTTATTATCTGGGGTTTATTCTTGTGTTTTTTTTTTGTCGTTCATTTGGAATTTGCCTTACATTTGCTTCAATAATGACGCTACGCGGGAGGAGGGCCTATTTCGCGAAACGATTGATAGTGTTTGCACGTGTTCTGTTCTGTTCCGTCCCTGGTCTTAGGAGCTAAAAAATGCCTATAATATACTTCCCAATGTTCGATCTGTAGTTAATAAGGGGTATAAATTTGTGTGTTAAAAACGTCGCTCGCCCAAAACGATGGTGCTTAGCGAGACCTGGGAGGGTAAATTGTCTAGATTGACTTTAACCTACGCAGGATGCGTCATTCGGCAGGGACAGGATTGTATGACGGTGACGGTTTCTCTTTCTTTCTCTTTCTCTCTCTCTCTCTTCGTCGTAAAATGGTACTAGTCTGCACAGGTTCTTTTATCCTGCATACACGCACTCACACAGTTTTTAACATACTATTCGATCTGTAAAGGATCGCTGCCCTCCTGGTACCTTCAACGCTACCAAGCCTATTAGTTGGGACCGACCCCCAACAATACTGCACTGTGTTTTCTCTCCCTCAAACTTGCGTTTCGGAAGCGCTCTTGCCTCCGCGGGCCTTCGTGGCGGCGGACCCGTCGGTGCCAACGATCTTACCTCCTGCTCCGATACTGCTATTGCTATTGGCACGCCCGTTACCGTTGCTGCCGGACCGGGAATTCATCCAAAACTCTCGCTTCATTTTCTGCAATAATTTGGATCGGATCGAAGTTGATAGTAACTGTGGGTTGGGTGTCGGTATTAACAGCACACGGGTAACGGCAAAACGAAAAACACATTGGCTAGCGGAACGGATGGTAACTATGGTAACTATGCGGTGATTGTGAGAATGATTCTGCGGAAGTCGCGCGTGCGTGGGGACGGGACACTCCTGGCTAACTCATTCGGGCACGTTGAAGTTGAGAAAAATGATGCTGATTTCAATGTGAATATTGCACGTGACGTGACGAATTATCGTTTATGATTCAATTTTACTACATTGGTCGCAAACGGCAAGCGTGTTAGCTACGTTAGTTGGCATACCAGGTAAATCGTCTCTGCACGATAACACGTTACACTAAAACACTCCAACGAACAAGATTGATCTAATGTGCATGCCTCAATGTTGTAACCTTCTGAACAGAATTTAAAATGTGAGTGAAATAACGGTAAATACGCGGGAATCTTCTACCTTTGGGATAGGAAGCGAACGAAGTTAATGCTTCAGTGTTTAATTGAAAGAATAAGATTCACTACCGATGCAGATATGAAAACTACAGCCGAACAAGCTAGCATCGAAGTTAATTGTCCTAGAAAAGCAATTCATTCACTAAAACATTCGCACTAAAAGCCCGGCAGTCGTTTACGATTGCAGATGCAGTTTCGAACTCTCCTAGGTGCGCCCCGGAGTCGCAACATTCCAACGCGCACAAAACCGACCGAAAGGATGCAAGTTTACATGTGTACACGTACATTTCCGTGGTGTTACTCGTGTGGTGGTTTGCTATCTTCTGTTGTTTCTGTGGCGATCGGTAGTATAGGTAAGTGTGGCACATACTCCCTCGCGGTTTTGTGACGTTTCGTATGTGGAAATTTGTATGGGGTGGGCAAATGTGTGACACATGTGCGATGGTTGGTATACTGGAAGAATTAGTACTCAACACGCGCGCACACATACACACACACGGTGTAAACACACACATACACACGCACACATAGACATACAGACACAGAGGTTAAAAAATATACATATGCGTCAGCGGAAACGTGCGGTTTTTGGTTCACAAAAAAGCTTAGACCTGTGTCTTCTTCTGGTGGCTTAATTGACGACCCGATTCATCCGCCGCCTCGTCCTCCTCGCGCATCGTGGACAGTCTTTTTTCGGTTTCACTCGATTTTAATCTACAAGGCGGAAGAAAAAGTTCGATAAGATATAACATTTGCACCATCAATTACAGAGGAGTTAAACTGACGAATCGGAATACTGATTTGGAGGTATCATATTTTGAAAAATTTGACAAGAGCTGTAGATTTAGAGAATTGTGTTGTGTCAGTGTGTAAAATGAAGGTCCAGAGAACTGATCTTTTGAACAAAATACTAATTTGATCCATAGAGGATATTTCTAAAAGATGAAAAAAAAAACTTAAAAATACGAATTATCGAACCTCGTGTTCATGATTTAGAAAATTATGATACTTCCAATTGCGGCCAGATTCATCAGTTTAGAACGAAAAGTTTGCCTCTCGCCCAAGCAGCTTACAATTGTTTCTGGCGATCGGTTGCCGTCGGTTGCTTCTTCGTGAACAGCACGTTGCAGTTGTTCACCTGCTTCCAGATGGTGGTCCGGTTCACCTCCTCCGATATGTTGATTTTGCCCTTCTCGTTGACCGTCCCGTTCTCCAGCGGCAGCTGCAGATTGTCCGCCGAGTGCTGTCCCGAGTCCTGCAGGGGTGAGGACAAGTTTAGTGAGCGGAACGTGTGCCTGGCATGTGCGAGTGCCGGTGCCGATGCGTCTCCTTGCGTTGCGTTGTGGTCCTGTGTGTGGTCGTTAGTTGCTCGGCGTGTAAGCCGCCCGGTCGCGTACGTTTGAGCGATCGTCTTTGTCTTTGATCTCACACTCGTGTTGAGATTGTATGAGTGAGGAATAAATTGCGTGCAAAACAAATCGGACGCTTATTTTAGACGGAAGCTTAAGAGCAAAGACGGAAAGATGGTGTGTTTTGCAAAGGAAAGGTAGATTAAACCGCATGCAGAATTCGATAGATTAGTTGCGTGTTGGCAGAGAAAAAGAGAGCGAGCCGTTAGTGATTAGTAACGATGATTTGTGTACGCTGTGCAGTTAGTAGGGTACGGTTTTCCTGTCGAGTAGAAAACAATACAGGCGGTCAAAGTAGAACCGGGTGAAATTTGAACATAACATAAATTCTGTATCCATGTGCTTTGGTGTGGTGCGTTGGTGCTGGCCAGTGTCAACGAGTAATCTAACATCGGGAATGCTCATTTCGAATGCTGCCTCTAAACATCGATAACAACATCCCTAGGTCTTACCTAACAAAATAATAATTCTTTCGGATTGTGTCTTGTGTAGCTTATAAGCGCACGGGGTTGGTCGCCTTAAGGTGTTTAAGTGTGTCGATGTAAATTATACATGGAACCGAAAAAAAGCGCTTCAATTACGATACATGATAGTGTTGTTGTAGTAGGGTTTTTGTGTTTTTGTAGGGATTTTATTTAATTGTTATCAATTTGCCTACGATGTATTTTACAGCAGAAATGAAAACAACTTCGATTAAAAACTATAAACCGCTAGGAAGGTGGTTTAAATTAGACTACGATTTAGATTTAGCTGAACGATACATACATAACGACTATAAAAAAGAGAACAGTTAGTGCATGAGCCAGAGTATGTTTTGTGTGCTCTGTTCTGTTGGTTCTGTTTATTCTGGTTCTAGCTGAAACGACGTCCAGCAGTGTGTGTGTGTGTGTGTGTGTTAATTATTCCTACGGTAAGCATGTGGATCTTAAATAATGGTACAGGATAGTAGCGGCCAGGATACACTTTGAAATACACAGCGACAACCGGTAACATATTGTACTAGCTGCAAGTCAATCTAAGCGCTAGTTGGGGGTGCATCGACTCGTATCTATCAGCGGTGCAATCTTTGACTATAAATACTAAACGTAAAGCGATAGTAAAATTAGCTAATGGAATGTAATTTGCGCCCGTTCCCCAATCGGCGGAAACGGGCATTGCACGGGGGAGGAGTGTAGAAATACTAGCTGCATCGGGCAACCGATCGGGCAACAGATCGTGGGGGACAGGCGGGACAGATTTACACGGAAGCTTTAGCACGAGCAAGGAAGGAGTCGGGCCAAGCGATCGAGGGCGGGCAAAACACACGCAAAACATTAGCTACTGGAGTTAGTGCAGTTGGATTTGTTCGTCTGTTCGGCCACTTTGGTAACGCTGATCGTGGTGACGGGCTGCTGCTTCGGCTTCTGGCCGATACAGCACCCGATCAGCCGCCGATAGATTCCCACCTCGCCGTCCTCGAGCTGGTGCAGGTCGTCCGCCCGGGCGCGCTTCGTCATCTCCGGCATGATGTCGTCCAGGATCTTGAGCTCGCGCTTGGTGAAGATGTAGTCGAGCGACTTGCGCACCCCGATCATCACCACCAGCATCAGCGGGAAGAGGATCGAGGTGATCGAGAAGGACTTGATGAGCCACAGCACGACGAAGCACGCGAGCTGGATCATCGTGAAGAGATGCACGCGCCGTATCGGTACCTGTTGAAAACCCCGCCGGGCGTGGAGGAAGAAAACAAAAAGCACATAAGTCTCACACGGTCAGTTCCGGTCGGTCCTGGTGAACCGAAGCGTGATAGTGAACCTGTCGCAAGAACATGTAGTCCGGCTGGTACTTGGCAGGCATCAGCATGATCAGCAGCCGGTCGAAGAACTGCAGCCCCTTGAGGGCCGACACGCCCATGTACAGAAACACGCCGTACAGCACCGGCATGGGAATGTGGGAAAGCAGCGGCGTCAGCAGCACCGAGCAACCGATCATCAGGAAGATCAGTATGTGCGTGACGCGCTGCTCGCGCACCCCGATGAACTGTGGCTTCTCGCCCGGCGCGGCCGTTTCCGATTCTTTCTTGAGGGAATTGACGTGGTTAATACTGAGCACGGTGGCAGCAACAAACCTGAGCGTTGAAGAAAGCGTGTTAGTTAAGTGACAGCTGTCGAAGGATCACTACCCCGCACACCTACCAGGGTAGCCCCATGATGGTGCAGATCTGTATCAGACAGGACAGCACGAACAGATCCAGATGGTAGCCGCAGCCCTTGTTCAGTTTGTGCTCCTTCCGATTGATTATCACAGCCGTTATTTGTTGATCCATGAATATCAGTATGGTGCCGAGCAGGGCGGGCAGGATCGCGAGCGCCGACGACCAGGCCGGGTTGTCCTCGTGGAACGGCATGATGATCCAGCCCCGGTCCGGGATGGTGCGCTTGAACTCGCCCGGCACGTCCAGCTTCGGGGTCTTGATGTGCGTGAAGAAGTCGAGCAGCGTCATCGAGAAGATCGCGATCGTGACGGAGAAGTCGCTGATGAACTGGCGCACCACCGCCGGGAAGAACAGCGCGTTCTTGAAGTCCTTCAGGATGACCGAGATGATGTACGTGCCGGTGAACAGGACGATCGACATCAGGAAGACGTCCGACACGAACTCGGGCTTGGCACAGTCGGCACCGGTCAGCGTACCGTTGAACGCCTGTTGAATGAGAGAGCCGTAAGAATGGATATTATATGGCGAAACAGCCCATATGATCATGTCTTGCGTCCTACTAGACCCATTCATACTGATTGTCAAGGTTATCTCTCCATGGAAGAGACGATCAAGTTGGAATTTGATAACATTCGTATCGTGTGAAGTATCGGCTTATATTATCGACCAATATTAGAAAATGACAAAATTTGGAGTTGGAGTAAGGTGTAGAACAAAGATCGAACCATATGAAGCTATTCCTCATTCTTCATTTCTTAGTAATACATAAATATTTTGGAATGCCTTGGAAGTTAGTGGATTCATTGAAGGATCATGTTTCTGAAATGACTAAAATCTAATATCTTCCATTTGGATCTTTATTCTAGACCTCTAGTGTCCGTCAACGTCAGAGTATAACCCGAGGAGAAAATGTACTTAAAAAATTTTAAGTTTTGCCCAACGCCGCCCAACTAACCTTGCACGTCCGCAGATCGTACTGCGCCCACTGGTGTACCGCGTCCGACGTGAGCGCGTGTCCGGCCGGTGGCAAACAAGCACAGTCATACTTCCCGCCGGCCGTGTTCAGCGGGTACTCCTGCCCAATGTGCAGCACGTTCTCGATCGCCTTGTAGATGAAGATGACCGCGATCAGGCAGGCGAAGTTTTCCTCCGTGAAGCGCGTGATGTAGCACACGAGCGCACTCGCGTCCACCGCAACCAGCACCACCAGAATGATCGAGATCCACGTACCGATCCAGAACCGGAACGTTAGATAGTCCCAGCCCAGCTTCAGGCAGAACTCGTACACGATCGTCTCGAACACCAGCACCGGCCCGGTCGAGCCGAGAATCGTGAGCGGTTGGCCGGAGAAGAACCCGTACCCGATGCCGCACACAAAGCCCGACACGAGCGACTCCATCGCCGCGATGTTGTTCCCGGTGGCCGTCCCCAGCAGCCCACCGAACGTGATGATCGGCGAGAGGCACGCGAAGTACAGGAAGATCCACGACGCCACGCACTGCATCGAGAGCCCGTCCTTGAAGTCGGACAGGTAGAACGGGGCCTTACGCTTCAGATCGTTCACCAGCCCACCGAACAGCCGGCCGGTGCGCGACAGGCCAGACTCCTCGCGCTGCCGCTGCTCCTCCAGCTCCTCGTCGACTTCTTCCTTCGGGTTTTTCTCCGGCGGCCGCTTGCGCACCTCCTGCGACGGTATGGCGGCCGGCGGCTCTATTCGAATCGACGGGTCCCACTCGCCGGGCGGCAGCACCGTGACGGCGTCCAGAAACTCGTCGATACCGGCCAGCAGATGTTCGCGCCGCTTCGCGCGGTAGGCGACCTCGTGGAAAATCTCGTCCGACATGAGCGTTGCCATCGCGCGCCCAATCTCGTGGAAGCTTCCGTGGCTCCCGGGTGGCCCGAGCAAGATGAAGATGAACCTGAACACCACGCAGTGCACGCACGGGTGAGTCAACCTATCCACACTCTGGCAGCTTCGCTACTCACCTGGTCGGTACGGGCACCTCCGTCAGGTCGCCCATCACCGAGGCGGTGTTGAGCCGCAGGAACGCCGACAGCGTCTTGTCGAGGAAGTCCACCTCGCCGACGAGGATGTTGCTCGCCTCGGCGCCGGGTGGAATTTTGCGCATGAAGTGTGTGTTGGTCTTATGCTCACCGTTCTGCAGCTCACCCGAGCTAGCGTTCCGTGGCATCGAAATGCTGCTCGGACTCTGGGACATGTTCTCTCCTGCGACGTGGGAAGACGAAAGAACGCAAGTTATCACACTGCGGCGCCATTCGTTTTGTGCGCTTAGTGGTGGAAGCTCTCGTGTTCGAGATGTCCGAGAAAACAGGTGGTCTGTGGCCTGCTTGTTCGTTTGTTCGTTTGTTTGTGAGAAGTAAAAGCAAAAGAGTAGTTCTGTTTCTGCCGGAGCAGAGTTTAGTGGAACGGAGTGGATGCACACGAAGGAAAGGACTAAATTACATCAATGGACATTCATCTACGAAACTGTAAGTAATGACAACATACTTGGAAGATTAGGTTTTGAAGAAACATGCAGTAATTATTCGTGTTACTTGAGTTGGAAGCTACAGCTACACAGTAGTTAGTGGTTATAAGTAATCTACCAGCGTTCGACACACGGCTACAAAGGACGTCTACTAAATAATGCAACCACCTTCTGCAAACTTCGGAAAACGTATTCTGTTACGCTTCCATTAGCAGTTCCAGCACGTGGAATTCTTCACTCCATCTCCAAGTCAGTGCACGTACCGTGTGCGATTCGACCGGCAGGAACAATGGCAGGGCGTACTGCACACAACCACACATGCACTGCCCGGTTCCATTCTAATTAGAGGGAGATAGAGCGCCGCTGGGAATCTTTACCAACTGACGCAAGGATAATCGGTGGGCCGGTTCGACCCGAAACGCCCGCCACTATTCGCCGGATTGAGAATTCAGGTCGGCCAAACGATTTGCCGCTGAAAATTGGAGGATGGTCCAACCGGAAGGAGTGCTGATGCCTTGTCTGTTTGTTCTTTTTCTCCCCCCCCCCTCCCTCCGCTTGTCAAGGCACTCTGGTATCGATCTGCGAAACTGCGTCCACCCGACATGCATTCCCGGTTGGGCAGGGATAAAATTGCAATTCTACTGCGTTCCGGCTTTCCGTGTAGAGGGTTGTGTGAGCGTGAAGTGTGTGTCTGCGTGATATTGCAAAAGTGTACAGGCATTTCAATCCGCAACAGTGTCCGCTACAGACGAGGCTTAAAACATTTCATGAGTGGTATGCATGAGGCGTGTGCAGATTGGGAATTTGTAAAATAAAAATATGGAAAAAATCAACACCGACACGGGATACGAGAACTGTTGCTACGCCGGGACGTGTCTGTGTTGGTTGGATCTGTTTTGGGGGCCTTGAGCCCCTAGCTCAAGGAGCGTGGTCTACCGGAACGTACGACGATGACGATTAGGTTGGATCCAGCCCGGGGTGTGTTACGTGTGTATGTGTTGTGGGACTGATTGGTGGCTCTACAGGAAAGAAAAACGTGCAAACGTTCTCCACCGTCTACGGGAAGCTAGGTGCTAGCCTAAAAACGTTAGCGCAAGGGAGTTCATTTACCGGCGGCTCTTCCGGGCACGGTTAAGTGTTTGCCGACGCTGTTGCCGCTGTTGCCGTTGGTCGGTTTGCTGGATGCATTCGGGTTACTGCCATTGCTAGTAGCACTATTCGGTGGACTGTTAGTATTCGATGGGTCTTCAACTGGAAGTAGGACAGGGAGGCATGGGTTTTTTTGTTGCTGTTGGTTCGTTTCGGTGTCCTTGCGGGGCATTGCGAGCAATTTTGCGATGCAGTAAGTTACGGATGAGGCGTATTATTGTAATGTAAAACTATGCGACTAAAATACGGTCTACGATACAGATGGACACAGACATCCAACTGTACGGTGAGTTTTCGTGGTTTTTTATGTTTCTATCATAAGACAACACAACTGCCGATGAGTTTTGTACATGAAGGTGTGTTTCAATGTGATGGGTTTCTTTAATAAAAAAATAGAACGTTATCAAATATCTTGCTCCAGTGGGCAAACCCCAGTTTTTAGATGCTTCAAAGGCAAGCAAATATTACTGATATTCATGGTTGAATACACATGTAGAGCTTTCCCAGTGGGTGTGTTATTTTTATTCGCCCAGCGTGATTATTTATTTAGGACGATATAAAACAAAAAAAAAACAAATACCCTACAGGCCAATTCGGAAAAAATCATTTTACTTTGTAGTCTAAAGTGAATCGAACACACACAATGACAGCATGATGAGGCTACATGAGAATGTTTTGAACTGTGTTTATGGAATGCAACAAACACGTACAATGCAAACGGACAAGCGATACACCTAGTGGCCGAGATGAATGTATGAGTTTGGCGACTTGTGAGGCTTATGGCATGAAGTAGACTTGAAGAAACTCTAAGCTTCTTATAGCCACGCGAACGTTCCGTGGTGAAGATGAACAGTGACCGTGAAACATTACACCGAGGGAAATAAAAACGATGGACGACGTGAAGAATGACACAATAAAGTCTAAATAGTTTAGATGTATGGCCACGAGGAAATGCGATAGACGGGCGATGGCTCGAGCGAGCTCTAGCTAATGGGCTCTCGCCGCAGTTACACACTTAATAACCTAGCCGTGAAAAACACACCGTGTCAAGATTTGTGACAATCAATATAAAGAGTGAGAACGAAAGGTCGAGTGAGTCGGGTGTGGAAGTAGGAGGATGAGCAGAATGAGAAACATCGATGTAGAGATAATTGGAGAGCGTGTGGAATGAAAGGATAAAGAAATAGAACGCTTTCGAGAACACAGGTACACACAGGTATAGGATACACGTAGAGAAAGTGTGTATGCGTGAGAGAGAGAGAGAAAGAGCGAGAGAAACAGTATATGGAGGTAAAAAAAATACAGAAATAGAAAGCTATTTTTGTAAACCTCTTCCAGCGGTCGCACTCGTTGAAGCGGCGGAACTTGTAGCACCGGCATGGAACCAGGTGGTTACTCCGACGGTAGGTCCTGCGTTGCCTCCACCAACACCACCACCACCGCCACTACCGCCGGTGCCACTGCCGGCGCCTGCAACTCCGCAGTGGGAAGCCGTTGGGGAAATGTCGTCTACGGGGCGCAGAACCCGTCGGCCGGGCACGGGTCCGAGTGTGTGCCGGGGATCGTGTAAAAAAGCGTGAGCGAGGATGGCACAGAAAAGGGATGGCAATATTTATTTACTATGACCTGCCACGGGCGAGCGATGCAATTTTTACGGAAACAAGACACGACCCTTCAATGTTGCAGGCAGAACGAACACCAACACCGAACCGAACGCTAGACGGTTTCAGGGGGAGTAACAACGGATAAAGAAGAGGAGGAGGTCCCTAACGACGACGACCGTGAAGTAGACGCATGGCGCAGCAGGATCAGGTGACTCGAGACGTTCCATTTCGCCCCGCTAGTCATCCACCTCTATCCTCAAGGTGGGTACGGGCGCTCTAAGCCAGCTGGTACAGCCCGCCGGAGATGCTGCTGATGAAAATGTTGAAGCTGGCTGAAGAGGTTCCCGTACACGGTCATTAAAATGGTGTCAAATACATCACGCAAGCTAGTCGCTATTGAAAAGCGACGTACCAGAAGGCACAAAAGATCACATCGGTCAATGGGTTCGTGAACGGGCTTAGAGACACGATTTGGGTGGGGCCCTTTAAAATGGGGACGCACGGTGTTTTGTGTCTATTAAGGACGCGCTTTAAGAATGGAGGCGCACGGTCTTTTGTACGGAGCCGGTGAGACCGGATGGAGTTTGTTTGCAAACTGAGCGAGAGAGAGTTTCTGAAAATAAAGTCTAAAACGAGTTGTAATACTAGTTTTGTAAACGTACTAGTACTAGTATAAACGAGTTGTAAATATCGTTTTCTGTAATCTTTGAATAAAAAGTATTCTGTCTATACAACCTCTCTGAAAGCCCATTTACATGCAGCGCAATCTCAAGCGCGATTCCAGGCTCAACTCCAAAATAACGTCAAATTAGCATCGTTTCGTGTAGACACGACAATTTACAATGCTGTTGCCCTTGAGATGGAGCAAGCTACATTTACTAGTTTTCATTCACGCTTAATTCATCAAATTAACATACGAATTAACATTCACTTTTTCGCTTAATTCATCAAATTAACATACAACAATCAATAACAAACAGTATCCTTGCTACAAGCATTTGATGAAAAACTTACTCAAAATGTGTGTTTATACCGAGATGCGCTTGAGTTTCTCCTGCCGAACACAAACACGATTTTGACAGATAAATGGAGAACTGACAGCACTTACAGCATTCGCGCTTGGCGAGTTGCGCTTCATGTAAACGGGCGTTAAGTATCATACAGTGAAATGCTTTTACTTTGTTTACTGAGGTGTGGCGTTATATAGGTTAACGTCAAGCTTCTTCCAAAAGCAGCTATTTTGTTTATGTTCATGTATGTTTAACTCACACCACTGTTTTTATTGAAATAACGTAAGCAGTCTTATAAAAACCGATATAGGTTTGATGTTGCAACACCATGGTTAACACATTCAAAGTGTAAAGAGTATATGGTTGCAAGGTCAACCAAATAAGAAGCTTCAACGATTTCACGTCTAGAAACATTTCAGATAGGTTCTAGACAATGCTTTCAGCATGATCAACTTGGTTTCAAAAGACATTGAATTGTTTCCGATCACAATGTATTGAAATAGTCTGATGTCAAGGTGTCCTATGTTATGATGAAGACACTGTTTCAAGAATCTTGGATTATTCATACAGTTCAATAGCATACTCTAAAAGTTACTGTTATTGGAGCGTATTAATTTAAGTACAGCTAATTACACAAGACACATTTCCTTCACCTTCAACACTAAGGAAGCATTAGACTGCATCGGTAGCTGTTGCGAATCACTTTCATTACTGTAATGGACATTTGGGTTACTGTTCTGTGGACATTTAGGGACGGTTACTGCAGGACTGGGACGCTGCTTAGCCTATATATATACAAGCACACTGTACACGGGCTCTAGCCGCCTAGAACGGGGTACGAGCGCAGAAGAACCTTGTCTCTAGCCACCACCACTACCATCACCGGGACGGGGTTACCGGGAAACAGAACGGCGCTTTCGGCAAACCGGGGCGAGGAAACACAGTAAGGTACCTGTTGGCAATGCTAGATAGTGACCGCGCTGGTCTTTGCTGCCGTACAGCAGGGCCGTTTGGGGCGATAACGCCGGTGCGGTGGCGGGCTCGCCTTCATCGTGCATGCCCGAGGGTGCCGAAGAAACGACGTGCATTGGGAATGAGTTGGCCGAGGAGATGCTTTTGCTGGTGGATGAGCGTGGCATATCTATAGGGAAAGAGGTGAACGGTTCGATTTCGAGAGGGGGAGAGAGATAGAGACAGTGGTGAAGTTTTGTGAGCCGTGATCGTGTGCTGGATCGCGATCCAGGGTTCGCGGTGCGGTGCCCCCCTGACTCTCTCCCGAATGCATCCCAGGCAGCATTCTTGACGCGTTATCCAAATTCACACAGAAAAACACACACACAGTGAGAAAGAAACACACGGGATGGGAACCTCCCCACCCCGCCGCTATTGCTGTCGATTCCCCACCCACCCCAGAAGCAGCCGTACTTACTCTTAGACGACGAGTGATTCTTGCCGATGTCGGCGAGCGAGCGGATCAGCGGCAGCCGGCTCTTCTTGCTGCCAAACTCGTGCTGGTGCTTGTGGCGCTTCAGCAGCGCCTCGATCACCTTGTCCCGGGCCTCCACCGGCAGCGTCCCGCAGTTGACCATGTTCTCGCACACCAGCTCCGCGATCTGCTCCAGGCTGATCGCCTCCATGTCCAGCATGACCGTCCCGTTCAGCAGCAGGCTGCGCAGCTCGAACAGCGAGTGCAGCGAGAGGGTCGCGACGTGCGGCTTCGACCACCGGTTGCCGCCCTCCTCGACGTCCTCCTCGAACTTGACCCACCGGGCCGTCTCCTTCCAGGCCATCTCGTCGCCCTCCTTGACCAGCTCCTCCATCTCGGAGAACAGTGGGTGGGACTCGTGCTGGACCTCGCCATCGCCACCGACCTCACCGCCCAGGATGAACTGTACTCTTTGTGCGGGCGGGGTGACTGCGTGCGTGTGTGAAACAGGCGAGAGGAGGAAAACGAAAGCAAAGAAACAATCAACAAGAAATCAATTATCGATAGAGCGACCGCGTAAGTCGCGATTCGTGAAGTTTCGCAGCTCCCCAGCTTGGGTGGAGGGAAAAGCAAACAACGGACGCGAAACCGTTCGTCTAGACGCGGCGGCTTCCGTTATCGTAGTGCGTGTACTTGGGCGGTACGACCGGATGGTGTGTGTGATGATGAATCGCATGCCGCTCGCTGGCGCAATAAGTGTCAGGGAGGCTAAATAAATTATGCTCGACCGGGGTCGATCCCCCCCGGGGGCGCTGGGCAGGCAAATTGATGGACAGTCTAATCTTTTCAATTAGGTTTGTGTTTTGATATGACTGCGATTGAATGTCAATAGGCGGTGTTTGTGGGTGTAGAAAGCTCATCACTGCGAGCGTGGAATAAACCGAAGTAATAATGCAGAAGCGCTTCGGTGTGTGTGTTTATTTTGTTGTGTTAATGCAAATAAACATGAGGATGTAGATAATTGTTTAACTTTGATTTGCAGAAAACACAACCACAAAGACACAATACAAGCATGCAAAAGAAAACGAGAAAAAAAAAACAAAATCTCTAAGGAACACAAACGAACAGTTCGTTGGAATTCTATCTTACAGGATTCGCCATCATCAACGATGCTGATTCTTCGTTGTGTGACGATGTGAGGTTTGGTAGCGACTAGAGAAGGACAGCGTTTCAGTGGACAGGCAGTAAGAGAGTGCCCGGACGTGAAGAGCAGGCACAACGGTTCCAAGAAACGTAGAAAGTAATTTATTACACGTTAATGAGATTAAAGTGCTAGAAAATATATACATATTTTACGTTCACTTTTGTACGTTTCAGAAAGAGACGTTTTCGGTAGTTACGTGCGTGCCAATTATTTCTAATAAATACCAATTTTTATAACCAAAACAGTATTCAAACATTGCTCAAGAGCTATAGTAGGTGCTCCTCCTCTTACCAGGTCGATCCGATTCCGATCCGCCGCTGCCTTTGTCGCCATTTTCCCGACTCGCCTGGTGGTGTTTGTGGCGGCGGCGTTGGGAATGTCGCCGGGACGAGCCCGGAATGTGGACGCCGACGAAAACGGTGTGCGCTCGGTGACCTGAAAAGGTAAGCAATCGACGAAGCGTTAATGGTTTAACTCCCGCTCGGGCAGCCCATGGCACCACGGACTGGATGGGCCGCAGACGGTAAAGATGTCGATCAATTAGGGCAGCGGCAGGCATTTGCTATTTGCATGAGCATGCTCCGAGCCGGTTTAGCACCCACTCGTCCTCCCGGATGGTCGTGGGCTGCAAATGGCCAGCCTGACAGTGTCCTCCACAGGGTGCAGCAAGCTCCACTCGTTGAGAGCCTGTGGCCTCTCGAGGCACAATTTAGATCAACTAGCAACGCCCGAGTGCTCTCGTTATCAACGTTGTCACAACGCATCATGCCGTCGGTGAATGTAATATTAACAATTAACACGCACTGGCCGGGTGAGGGGACCGGGAAATGCAACAGCTGTTGCCGGTAGTTGCTTGGTAATCATCACTACACCGCTTTGCCCGGTAGGAAAACACTCACATACGTGCGCAGTACAAATACGGTGGAATACACGTATCGATCAAACATCGGTCTCGAGTGGTTTAATTGAAGAAAAATAACGTGCACACGAAAGTTGCACTACCCATTAGTTACACCATACTAACATTAGTGGAAAAAATACCCATGTGGTGGATTTTTTTTTAAATGTTTCAAAATTACTGTACCACTTTTTCACATTTACTGCCTTTTCCGCTTAATTTAGCCTGTAAGTCTTTTTTAAAATTTTTGCCTCGAAATTGGCAGCATTTTCCTTTCGGTTAACAAATATTGTTGTACGATGGAGGTGGCAAGTTAAATTAAATAACGTAAGATAAAGCAAAATTTACATTTATTGCTGTTACAATTTCAATGAAAAGTATTCTCATAATTAAACATAAATTATATGTATTTTAAAAATATGTATTACATATGTATTAAAACAACTTTGATTAAACTTTAATCATATATCACAAATAGCATTAGAATAAGAATTAAACCAAGTAAAATTGAAATCATTCTTTAGTTTGTTCTCAATATAATAAAAAATATGCTGATAAAAAATGTTCCTATTTAATTCCGCACAATTTTCAGAATAAATCTCCATTTTTCTTTTTAAATTATCTAGAGGCAAACACTAACGTGATGTAATAAATTGATGACGAAGTGGCGAAAATTGAATAATTTCGGAGAAAATCAGCAGCAATCAGACAATGATCACTTTTTAATTTCGCAAAATTTGTACACAGGAATCCAGTCTGCTAATGCGATCGGGCCACACTTACCTTCAAAGTCCTGATCGGCCGTAAAGGTCCGGTTCTTCAGCCGCGGGTCTATGGGAGCCTCCTCGTCTACCACACCGTGATCCATCATCCAGGGTCTGCAGAAGTCACAAAGAGCGAGATTAAATTAGCAGATTACACAGCTGTTCTTTTTTCATATTGTAAGAAGGACAAAACGATCAGCTATTATCGAGCGGAAGCATTAAAAAAGTATTAGATCAATTACTTCACCGCGGCACGGGGAGGCACAAATCGGAAGCACTAACAGCCTCGCGGAAGGTCGGCAACAGCAGCGGCAGCAGAATAGCAAAACGTCACGGTTTGTTTGTTTCTAATTCGTTAGATCGTGCGTGCAAGCTTTTACCGTGGACGGTTCGGTTCGGTAGACGTTGAACCGTACCGTGTGCCTTCTGCTAGTGGTCCGGCGCGACACACTGCTAGCCGAGCACTGTTTGCCGATCAATTTCGACGCTATTACAGCAGCAGCTCTTTCTCTACTGCGGAAGAGCTAACTAGCACTAGCGGGGTGGGATTAAAAATGGCAAAACGCCATTCAAACACGACGATCGCTCGCGACCAGATTACCACACGCGTCACACCGAGACACCTCGCATTAGCGGGTGTTGGTGAATCTGATAAAAGCTGTGACATCCGCCCATTGTGCGGTGGCAGCATCGTCCCGCGAGCCGTGTTCATGAAAGTGCAAGACCCCGACACAGGATGTCACAGCATCCATCGCAGGTTTCTCGCAGACCCGTATAAGGAGTGTGGAGCGATCTCTTGAGCGATGGTCGCAAGACGCAAGAAGCGAGTAGAAGTAGAGAAACTCCACTAACAGCATAATTGTATACAAGCCAACGGTCGGTCGGCGGGACTTTGTTTGGCCGGTTTGGTAAAGTTACGCATCCTGCTATTAACACGTTTTCTGCGTGGTAATGGTAGTTCATGGCGCAGGGTACCGTTCATAATTATTATCATTAGCCGGCTAGTTGAGCGTGCAGTGGACGCTCGCCTCGGTCAGCCGTTAATTGAGGTGAAAGTGTCATAAATGGTGGTGGCCGCAAAACTAGCTCTTTATGGCATATTTAAAAGACGCACGCATTTCTTAATAAAGCTGATGGGAAGAAAGAGCAACACGTGTCCGCTGTATCGGAAGCAGCGCCATATGCAAAGATAGACGGATGTATCGGAAGGCAAGCGACGACCCCACGAGGTCGATAAGATCACAGCGGCGGTGGGAAAACAATACACGTTCGGCGAAGCTGGCCGGTCAACAATCGGTTTCCCTGGCCTTCGCCGTGCCGTATGGGAAAACACCTTCGGACATCGTACATCGAGTCGGAAGTGTGGCGATGCGTTATCCGCAGTTTATCTTATTGTTTCGCCAGTGAAATTTGTTATTGACCGGCGTTGCCGTCGGCATAAATCAAGGACTGGCGGAGATCGATTGGCGATAGGCGGGCGATGACGAGCTGCAAAAATGCTACCAAACCGGAATCCATCACACCTCACTTATTAAAATCTCATGCAAAACAGGTGGGAAGGCGCATTGTGCAATCGAAATTGTATCGCAATATCCGATGGAATGTGCAATTTTTGATCCATTATTTATTTGTCCCGCAGCGGTGTTGTTGATTGAAACTGAAAAATGACACTATCTCGTTTGTGAATGCATACACTACTTCGTATTTCTCTGCTCTTATCACCAGCGCAGTAGTTTCTTGCTGCTAATAATGGGCAATAATTTTCTCACAATTCACCATCGTAGATTCCGAGGAACGCACGCGCCCTGATAACCTGTCCGGGGGCTCAAACTTTGTTTGCCGTCACTCAAGTGCAGTAGTTCCGGATGCCAGGCTCGGCGACATTAAGCCGCAAGGGTTCTGTTGCAGCGTGCACCAGATAAAGCGGAGCTTTGACCAACGCCGGAGGTATCAGTGTGGCGTCGGAAGCCTGTTCTACTGCTGGGATAGGGCACCAAACTTGTTTTCCTGCGAATGTTTATCCGGCAGCGGCCGTTTGCACAGTAGGCGACGAGCACGGGCATGGTTTACACAGCGTCCAGCGATAATGGGACCGTAAATCGTGCAAATAAACAGACGCCCCCGGTGGTGGACGGCACCAGGTGCTACTAAGTGACCATCGCCTCACCGTCCAATCACCGCTCTTCCCGATTTCCCACCCACCTAACCACGGTGGGTGCGCTTTCCATCGCTCCATCGGGTGCGAAATGATATGGGAACGGTGGCCCGCCCTACGATAGTATCACGCTGAGCTTCCAATTCTTCGATTTTACAACTGCCAATCAGTGCGGGATTGGAGTAAAGATTCAATTACAGCGCCGCATGAGTTAATTCGCGCGAACCGACGCGCTGTTTCCGAGAGTGGAGAGGAATGCGATCGATCAAACCCGGCTGATAACCGAACCGCGCTGCATCAAACCCCTGGGGAGCCCGTAGCAGCCACTTCGGCCTCTTTATGGCAGGGTCATTGTAATCTCGGCGTAATCTGAGGCGTAATGTGCGCGATACGGACGTCAGACGGCGAAACGGGCGAGTAATGTGCGTGGTGATTGCGAGCGATTAAGCACCTCAATACGATCGTTTCAGGCACGGTCGCGATCGCTGGATCACTCTCGATGCTATCTAGATGTCGCTACCTTTCCTTCAGCTCCATCGCATCCGTCGCTTTCCTCATCCTGAGCGGGCAGCACGTCGTGGGACACGATTAACAACGAAGAAGCCGGAAGTACGCCGGACACTGATAACAACACTACACTGACCGATCACTCACGGACCACCGGGTTCGATGTGTGTGGCACGCTGCCCACCATAACGTCGACTGGAGCTGGAACGCGCCGCCGCAGGTCGCTTTGTGCCACGAGATCAACTTGCGGGTTGACGGTGCGGTGCTATTGTCACCTTCCCGGAGGGCTTCCAAACAATGCACGGGAGCGAGCGAGAGCGAGAGCGAGCGTGCGAGGAGGCAGTGATATTATATATCGCTTAAACACTCCGGTGACGTGTCAGCGATGCCTGCTGACAAGCTGACTTCTGCACAACGCCGTCCGGTCGGAAGTGTCGGCACATCCTCCGACGTTCTTATCGCCGCGCAGCCATCACGAGGCGCACGACAAAGGTCTCGATCTTCCACGCACAACACAGCACGCAAACAGAAACTTTGCACAGCGTCGCGTCGGAAGCTCCGCCACCGTCGGGATCTGCCGGAGAACTGTGCGCGAGCGTGCTCGAGGGTAGAGCCGGGGAGCTTCCAGAACGCCATAACGAGCGGTGGATGTGTCATCCGGGCAGACATTGCGTGCGGCGGTTATCAGTGGCGGCGGCAGTAGTGAGGGCCGGGTTCATGCTACGATTAGCCCTCCCGGTGGGATTTGATTAGAGAAGATGGGCCAGACCGGCGGTCAAGACGCGATCCGGAGTGCGTTCGCAGCGTGCTGTGCGAGGTTGTCGGTAGGTAAACATTGCACTTCAACTGAATCGACGATGTCGGCGGAGGAGTGATATGGTGGGTGGGTGGGTGAGACCAGCAGGCAAGCGTTTCGCTTAAAGTGCCCACCTGCGGGTGTACTTGGAGCCACGCGATTGTGCGGGCTTTGAGAACGACCCCATTCCGCCCACACTAATGATGCGATCGTTATCATCGGGCCGGCTGATCACGGTTTGATCGTGCGTTTAATCGAAAACGCAAACAAGCCGCGCGACAAGGTTGCCGCCATCATTCCAGCTCCGACGGGATTTATCCGGCACCCAAAGGGCACCGGGCCCCGTCCCGAAGGTGAGGCAGGTGAGATCGAATGCAAAAATAACAGGTTTCGGTTGGAATGCGATTTTACATCGATTTTTAAATTTGGGATCCGCTTTTGGGGACGCTGGATTTGCGTCATTTAAGCGTGCGCGACGAGCTGACGAGCGAGTTCGAGAAGCGTGCGTTCCACGTACCAGGGTGCTGGGTGGCGCCAAGAAGGAGAAAGAGAGAAGCGAACCATCAAAACGTGTTGTAAAACCAGTTTGTGGCATATGTAAGTCAATGCCAATTTCTGAACCGAAAACGGCTGTCAGGCTTGCCGACTTGCTGTACAACGTATTGCGAAGCGATGCGTTGGTGTAAGATTTTGCAGTAAAGTTTTCTGTTCACTGTCCAATCCAGTTGCACACGGTAGCTGGCAGTCAAAAATGGCTCCAGTTTTGTCATTTCCGGTAGACCTTGCTCTAGATCCGATGAGCCGAACGCGGTGTTGTGCGGTGTCTGGCCGAAACTAGGTCACTCTATACACACATATGTACGACAGAGAAGGTGGGCAAAACAAAAATAAAGAACCACTTTCATATACTGTCCCGATTCAGTCACATTGTGGACATTGAATCGCCATGTACTCGCGGGTCACAATGTGAATGGCTTCGCTTGAACCTTTTGCCGTATCCCACCGATCATGCTCGATACAGCAGGCCCCCCGAAAGCCAAGACATTTCGCTCCATCCCTCTGTCAACGAGCGTGCCGCAATCCGGATTGTTTACTCTGGCTTCGATTATCTCGTTGTGTGTGTGTGTGTGTGTGTGTGTGTGTGTGTGTGTGTGTGTGTGGTTCCGACAATGAGCGATCAAATGAACGCCGCGACGGGTTGCGCGACACTGTGGTGCATAATTTGTTGCTGTCAACGCACGGCACCGTATCGTGTTTGCATCGCCGTTTCTTGTGAGCGGAACCGCAAACAGGAATCCACACAGACATACACCCAGTTGGCGCCATCGCCGCTCTGTCGGTGGCCGGGAGTGAACTGAGCTTCGCCTTTTTACACTGGTGGACGTGTGGTGGTTGCTGTTGCTAAGAAAGACAATGTTCTTAGACGGAGTTTTATTAGTTCAGTGACCTACTCCTCCTCCTCCCCCACTGTAAGTGCTATTGACCTGACGGCGGAAGACACTCTGAGAACGATGTTGAACGTTGGCATGGGTTCCAGATGTTGAGCAGACGCCGCTGCCATTAGAATAAAACAAATTTACGAGTGCATTGGCGCTGCTCTTGGCTTGCTGCACGGGAAAGCTCTGGGAACGCTGCCAAACCAAGCGTTTCGTGCAACAGGTTCCACCTACTCGCCGGACACTTCCGGCCCGGTGCAGGTTGCAAGCATTTCTGCCCGATTCGATAGCAACCGCTCTCTCACGCGAAGACATCGTGCGACTTTAATACGATTTACGTCTAAGCTCACTCAAGTCGAAAGGGTCTGACCGGAATGCTAATCACAGTCGTCGCAGGCAAACTCACCCGCCACTCCCGGAGGGTGCCCAAGCCGATATTGCCGAGCACGTTCTGTGGCGGGCGACTTTGTGGCGGATTGATTCATTCACATGGGATTGATTCACATGGGCTGCAGCTTGAGGGCTGAACAGCTGAAATAGCTCGACGTACGCCGGCGTAAGATAACGTCTGCTCCGGTGGTCGCATTTTTACACGAGCACAGAAAAAAATCCCCCAACGATTCAATCACTTTCTTCTCCGGTGGCTCTCAAGTGGTGCGCGCGGCGACACCGGATACCGCGGATTTCATTGATAGGAGTTGGTTGGCTATTTATAACTCGCGATATTGACATCCCTTAAATGCACACAATCCTGTCAGCTCACAATTATGGCCCATGACGGACACAGCGACGACTGGGACTGAAGGGAAACCGTGAAGGGTAACGGATGAAGCGAAGAATAGTAAGTGCTCTTTTATTGCCACTAGCTAATAGTCCTTCGCCCCCATTACAGCGCGAGTCTTTAGTTTGCTCAGTCGCGGCTGCCGTGACATCAATCGGCGGGGAAAATAAACTTTAACGATTACCGAGAGATGCGTTTGATGACATTGATTACGGTACGGCACAACTTCGCCCACTCGGGGCAGCTCATTAGTGGAGCTTACGAAATGTTAATTTACACCCAGCAACCCTGATCATGTGCACCGCTGCACGTCGTTCCATACAGACACACCCATACACTGCGGGTAAACGCACTCGGTTTCCGTCCAACACACATACACACACACCGCAGAAGCCGACACAACGAAACGGATGGAAAATACAAGAAGAAGAAAAAAAACGAGCAAAACGATCGCTCCGAGGGTGCTTCTCGACGGCGAATCGCTCCCCTGTCCTGACCATGGCCAACACAAACAGCGATTGCTCATCGGAGCGCTGCATTTCACTTTTTGCGGTTCCCTTTCTCTGTTCGCGTGCAGTTTCGCGTGCAGCGGCCGCTTGATCTTGATCTCATTGCGACCGTCACCTTAATGCGCGCATGAAAACGCGATGATGATGATGACGATGATGATGGCTCTCTTTATGAGTTCTTTTCACGCACACGTTTCTTCGCGCTGCTCTTGGATTCGATCGGAGGTTCTTATCTTCGCGGCGCGGTTTCCGGCCCCATTCATCCCTCCCCTGTGAGGAGTGATTTTTGTTGGCACGGAAGCGTATGTTTGCTTTCGCTTGGTTGGGTCTTGTATTATTTTTTCGTTGGGGTGAGGGTCGACCACTAAAGATTCGTCGTTCGTTCGGGCAGATCAGTTGATCGGTATAAATGTCGTTTTTTTTTCTCAAAGTTCATTATAGGGTTGGGTACTTGAATCCTAATCTTTTTGTGGGATTCGATCGCAATTCTGAAGTCATCCAGATTGGGACGCAAGTGTCAAGAATTCGACGCCTGTCAAGCATTGATGCTAACGAATTCAATGATACTACGAAGAACTACGATTCAATAGATGTTCATGATTGATGTGTCTATTTTTGGACTCATCCTCGTTCAGATTGTCACTGGGAAATTGAAGTTTAAGAACTTTTTTTTCGCAAAACAGCATTGAATGTGGAACCAGGCGTCTTTAAAGTTTAGACTACGAGATTAGTGATATTTTAATTAATTGAAAGAAGCTATAATCCATGTTTTTTTTTGTTTCAGTACATGTGAGATTCAGATCGGAAGTGGAGGAGCGATCCCAAGTCAAACCCGGATCGATCGAGCACGTTCGATTTGCATCTCTGATAGGAAGGGATTTTCCAACATTAGAGCAGTAAACTCATTAGCTTCTATACCGAAAGCATCTCCATAAGATAAATTTAATTTAATGAATTAATATGTTTATCATTAATAAAGCAGAACATAAAATCAGTTCCCAAATAAGATCCGTTTCAGAAAGCTCCAAATATCAAAACCCAATTCCAATCTTACGGTTGGCTGTGAAAACGGACACACACACACACACCTATATATTTCTCAATTAAACTTTATCAGACCTTTTCCCGAAATGGGCAACTTTCTTTATCCCGTAAACCCTTCCAAGAAATCACACCTCAGACACACAAACGCTCCTAAGGATAAGCACAGGCTAGCAAAAGGTTAGTGGCGAGAACGGCAAAAGACGAGAAAACCTGCCCAACTCGGACGGCCGGCTTGCGCTCGTAGCTATTAATATTGATAACAATTTTTGGACGGACAGGCTTCGGTTTACCCGGAAGTCAAGCATTCCGGGTGGCCACGCGCAAGGCCACTCCAGTGGGGCCAACTTACCGTTGCGACCGATAGCGGCGATTTGCGGTGTCCTTCATGTTTTGTAAAATTGTTATTTCTTTCCTTCTCGAGATTCAGTGCGGGTGTAGCGTCGGCTCGTCGCTGGTGTGGAACGGTGCGTCCAACCGAGCGCCACCGGTCATTGGGAGGTGGGAGTTTCACTGTTACTTCAGGCGGTGCTGGTGGCGGCTTAAGACGGAGCTGTTTGCCAGCGCGAGACCTAACGACTGCTTCGTGGTTGCGCGTGGTCGAAGCCGACCGGGGTCAGTAATTCGTGGCACGAGAAGCTAGCTGCTAGTAGGCACGATGTTCGGTACGATTTGTGCTCCGCACGCGCTTGATTATAATTGAAGGGATGCCCTGCAAGCGCACCAGCAGGCTGATTTCCGAGCTTCTGCCTATGGGATGCCACTGCGAACCACCAACACAATCAGCTTATCACTATCATTACTGCTAGCCGCCGCCGCATTTCAAGCTGTGCTTTCTTCAAGCTTTCGTCACTTTCTGCACCGTTGTGGTTGTTTTTTGCGTTTCTCTTGCGGAACAGTATCCACTTGAAGCTACGCACTGGTGCAGGCGAAGCCTTTTCCACTTGGGCAGGATTTACAATTCACAGTCGTGCTGTAAATTGGCCTTTTTTATGCGCACTTTATCACATTCAAATCACTTTCACTGAAGGTCGGAAAAAGAGGGTCTAGCTACACGGGCACAACTCGAGCGTTTTCTCACCGCGCACCGCTACACCTTGCTACATACGAAATTTATTCACGCGCTCGGGCAAAACCCAAACCAAGTCAAATGAAATCGGTCCCGAAATGGAAGACATCAAAGGCGGCGATGCACTGGGTGAGGAAATGGCACGTCTCCGGTTCTAGAACTGCGCGGGTTCTATTCGGAACCCCTCCCCGGAACACGACTGTATCCTGAGGGAGTTTCCCCGCTGTCACCACACAAAGAAAATCGCACCAGACAATGGCTGAGACGATCCGACCTGCTCGTCGCCTCGCTGTTTTGCGCTCACGGACTTTCTGCGGCGAGTAGGTTGACCGTCACCGGCGCTTGACGCGTCCCTGTTCCGAACGTGCCGACATTGCTCTGGAATGTGGCCGCTTGTACGGTCGCGGGTCAGATTTTCCAGCCACCCGGGGGGGAGGCGAAAACCCCGACAGCCGGAGAAATGGGTCAAAGACACTGCACGGACACTGCGCGGCACACAAGGGCGAGTTCGGAAGTAGTTTGCCTAAGGGCTAAGTTAAGAATAACTCTCCGAGTACCTCCGTGCGCCTGCCCCGCTGGTGGGTTTGGGTTTTCCCCCGGCGTTGGAAATTGTACCACCGTTCTCTTGTTTCGCTTTCTTTCCACTCGAGTTTATTTCACTCCCCCTCGCGGCGAGATGCGTGCGTGCCCTTACGTACCGCGGGACGGGGTCGCGCAGACGGTCAACGCGCATACCGGAGTGTCGCGAACACACACACACACACGGAACGGGACCGAGCGAAGCGCCTCGAACGAACGACACGCTACTCACGACTGCGGTACCGATGCCATGTGCGTCGATGTGTATCCGATCCCGATGAGGTTTTCTTTATGCTGCTCTGTCTGCTGCTGCTGTTGCTGGTGCCCCTGCCCGGTCCAGACACCCTACCGGAATCGCCGTTTGTTGTTGCCGGCAGTGGTAGTGCAATCGGCACGGGCACGCAAGGGTCGGCGTCTGCGCGCGACGGGCAACGGGAGGACATCGGGAGATTCGGTGGGCTGGTTTGTTGATGTACCAGCGACATCGATGCTAGTGGCCTGCGTTTATGCCGGCGCATGGTGAGGACGGCAGCATGCGTGTAGTGGTGTTGGTAGTAATTCGGGCCACAGTGCGCTACAGTTTTTGCACCTTTTTTTTGAAGCTATTCCAGCACGGTTGATCGTGTATGATTTTCTATTCAGCTGTTCAATATGAAATTATAATATATTTGAAGTTTATTGGTGAAATTGACCGGTTGTTATTGTGATAAATCTACAAGAGCAAGTACTTTGAATCCATATACTATTATTTTGAATCGCAAAACTTTTAAATTCAAATTTGTTATAATTTTCATTTTCACATCAATCGTTATTTTGCGTTATACACAACCAATCAGTTCAAAAACATGTTTTACGAATGTTATAATTTTACCAAAGAATGTTTTGATTATATACCTTTCCATTAGCATTTTATTTTTCTTGGTTTCAGTTAAAGTGCACAACAACTTGAACTGATTTAAACCGTGTTAACTCAGCGTATGCTTGAGTTAATTTCAACTAGTTTTGTTACAATAAAGAATATGAGTAATAAATACATACATTAGTTATTACGTAAATAAGAAGCTATGAATTAATATGTTATGGTATAATAAATTATAAATAGTAAATAACAATCAATACATAATCAAAAATAAATAAAAATGTTATCGACATAATAAATACAAAATAGAGAACAAATAGAATAGAACGAATGAGGAATATGATTTTAATTTTAATTATTTTTTATCACTGTTCGACATTAAATATAGTTTTATATAAAATCAATTTATTCACTTAAGTACTCTACATTACCGAACGAATACTAGAGTAGCTCTCAAAGCGAAACTCCAAGTTCAGCACGCACTGTACTGCCGATGTGTATAGATGTGTGACGGTTCCGATCCTTAGCATCATTTATGCTACCGTTTCGCTCAATCAGCAGTAGTCATCGTCGTTGTCTGTAAAAACGGCAAGGGGAGTTGGGTGTCAAAGCAGCGGGCCACACCAACACCAGCACAGAACTACGCACGCGCCCCCCTCAACCGATAGACAGATTGTGGGTGCGATAGATTAGCGTCTGTGTGTGAGTGTGACGCGAACGCGTTCCGAATCATATGGCCACTGCCGAAGAAAGTACAGGGTGCCGCGGACGGTTGCTGTTTGCTATTTTCGCCCACGGCGAGCAGAAACGCTGGGGAAGCAAAAGTAGTTTTCCATTTTCCCGATTTCCGGCATGCTCCGGAAAACGGGTTCCGCTGGGTAGGACGGTCCGCCAGAGCAGACGACATAGGAAAATTAGTCGGATGAATAGATCGAGCAGTTGTTTCCGGGAAAACTGTTTCACGTTTCAAATAATGCTCAAGGTTGAAGGGAGCAGCACGCGAACGCCGCAGGAGCAGGTCCACGAGAAATACGCACGTGTTTTACTCGGCAAAGGGGCTAATTAAAATGTTTTTCGGGCTTACGGCTCGTGCCGTACGATGGCTTGCCTTTTGGGTTCGATCGATAAAATTTACTGATATAACAACATCAGCCTATCTCTGTTGAAGATGAGGATTGTGATAAATCATCCTCTTCCAATTTTCTATAAATGAGACTCAAAGTCTAAAATTACTTCATGCGACGAGGCTATTTCGTAGCGAAGCTGAAGACGCAGTTGAAAATCCGATAAATAGTAAGTTCTCCTCACCGGAAAAGCCGTCCCTGCTGTACTGCCTCTGCCTTGCACTGTCAGCCGCACAACAATGACATTAGTACGGGTGCTCGCGAGAAGCGCTTACGGGTTAGGAGTTTCACGTTAGGAGTTTAATCGACTAATTAAGCCCTATCAAACCCCGCGCTCGGGTCTGTAAGCGCATACCACAGCAAATGAGGAAATCATACAGCTCGGGCTAGGAAAACAAAGCTCTGGTGGGATAGAAAGGGCTCAGCACGTGAGAGCTGATAAGTTTGCAGTGAATTTCGCTGCGAGCCGGGACTGGTAATTAATTTCCCGACTCGCGTGTATGTGTGAGAGATTGTGGGCAATCCGTTCTTTCAAAAATTCTTCCCGCCTATTCATACGCTCCCTGGGTTGTACAGCGAGTGGGAGGAGCAGAAAGCGATAAACAAAGCAATATTCATCGATGGAAATATGGGGTCGTGAACACCAAGCTACGGTCTCGCAACAAAACAAAAAAAAATCGATTGGAAAATGATGAGCGATCTCAATCGGTAAACACGGGGCTTTGGCGGCGCGTCCATTAATTTATGTAAATTATTGATTGGGTGCTTCGGAAGAGATTTGCGTTAAACATAATACTGATATGGAATGAATTATTCGTCTAATAAATTAGGAAAACTAATTAAAAAGGATTTTTTACATGCACAACTTTACGTTGTCTGGAAAAAATGGCTCACTGTTTGTATTTGCCAGCGGTTTGCAAATGAGGCACACTGAAATGCCAGTGTAGTGGACGACCTGATGGACGTGTGGAAGCACTCAAGTGGAAGAAGAAAGAAACCTGACAAATGCACATAAAATCAATATCTCTATCCATCACTTGCAGGCCCATCGGGAAGCTCATACGGTGCGTGGATCTTTTTTTTGGTTAGCTTTCTGTTCTGTAGGAGTGCTTTGGTTATTCTGTTGCAAAAATCCGAAATCCGGCACTTTGAACTAGTGGAGTAAGCATCAACAATAAAAGGAATCTACGGCGAGCTACTAAATTCAGAGTATGGTAAAGTTTATAACTGTCAAAAGGTTTGAATAAAAGTGAAATAAAGAAATATATTGTTTAATATGGAGTTAAGAAGATAACTATATGAATAGAATGATACAGTATAAAGATAATAGAACATGATAAAGTGTCCTCGTGTGAAGATCCTATTATTAACAAACCAGAGTTAAAATGTATCTATATAATCGATGATGTAATCGATTATATTTACATTACATGCAACCAATTAATTATCTCTAATTTTGTTCGTTTGTTTAACGATTATAAGAAACTTCAGCATATCATGGCGGTAGTTTATTTTTAGTTAAAACAATTGAACAATTGTGTGAAGTCCGCTAGCCAGTCAGCCACCTCAATTCTAAGTTGGAGAAAGACATGGAGAAAGACAGCCGTACTGCAAATACTCGTCACACAATTACGAAACTACCGAGACAGATCACATAAATCCACAACATACTGCAGGAAAAGCGGCACAGAAAAGCTAATCCCAATAAGACCGACCGCTCTGGCCACTTGGCGGAGAACACGAAGTTACTGCCGGGCTCGAGAGGGTGTAAAATAGAGTGGGGCGATGTAGTCACTGCCCCACTTGAACACGAGTGACTTCTGGCCCCGTTCGCCCTTGAAAAGCGCATCCTTTGGAGCTTACATGTACGGCACGGGCATGAGTCCAAAAGCTTCACTCGTATCACGATGAGTCAAGGATGGGTGCGAGAGCATCGCCGTACGCCGTACATCGAGTGAGCTCCGCGGAACGTGTCTATTCCGGTGCAGTTTGAAGTCGCGTCTCTTGATACCACCCGAAGAGGCTTACAAATCGTGACAAATGCGAACGATTTTTCCGAACAAACGAACAAAGGCTTGATCCTTAAGCGTCGGGACGCTGCGTTTCGTATACGGAGCTGACAGTCCCACGAGAGCACTATCCGGTAAAGATGCTCGAAGGAGCGAACGTGTATACTTGCCCTTCCCGGAGAAAACTATTTCGCACTATTCGTGCAGTGTACGTCTAAAGCAACGCTACAGAGCTACCAATTTGCATAGCCCAGTGCAAATCATGCGTACCAAGGCCGTGCGGTTATGTTCTAATCTAAGGCAATCTCCGCGCCGCCGGTTTACTTCTGGCCCAAGCTGGACCAGTTAATTAAACATTCATTCAGCAAAATTGGCCCCGAGTGGCCCCGATAGTCCCATAGACTTACGGGTGGGTCACGAACCGGCCGGGTGTTGCGGTAAGGGCAACACACCTACGGACGTGTCTGCGTTACGCGTTAGCGACACGCGTGGACTTTGCGGTTCAGCAGCAGCAGCTGACAGCCGAGTGGGGACTTCGAAGGAGTCTGGAGGTGTGATCTAATTGGCGCTCATTTTAATGCAAAATTCGAGCGGGTTCGCGATCTTGCGGATAGATATGATTAGCGCAAACGATCACCACCAACGACGGTTGGCGGCTGGCTGGCATAGCCGTCCATAATTGAAGTCATTTTTCAAGCAGACTAGATAGGACTGTCACAATGAGTGCTATCTGTTTGGAATATCAAATTTCAATTTTGTTGACTTATTTTGACAGTATCTCAATCAAGTAATTGATAGTTTATATGATCAGTTAAAGCAAATAAAAAATGGTCTCAAAAATGGTTTCTTTCATGTTTAAAGCAAAAATTCCATCCGTATGAAGCGAAGAGCTATTGACCTACCGCTCCCAGCAGTAGCATAATCTGTTTCCCGACGATTTGCATCTGAAAATAGACCATTGGACAGCTAATCTAGCTCCAATTCTCCGGGCGATCGATTTGTTGAATGTTTCATAAGCAAACACACATACGGGTAACGGCGCCACTCTCATCGCGTACCATTCTTTCCAGCACGGTCACGTGAAACCAGCTCGCCCTGCCTGCCTGCACCTGGTGCAGGGCAAAACGTGAGACACAGACACAGTCGGTAAATCGTCGTAAATCTCTTCTCTCGCTGGCTATGCTACGCCCCTCACCCGAAGGTGATGGTGGTGGATTATATTCAACGTGATTAAATCGTTGTGGGAGGGTTATTTTTTAATAACCCTTTAATTGAGCCCGCCCATCCACGGGTCGGCGGTGACCCGTGACTAAACGGGGACTAGCCGGGAAAGGCAGCGCAGAAAATATGAAATATTATTAAAAAACCTATAACCCGGTGACACAGATTCCAACCCCTTGAAAGTTGTTTAGGATTTAATGAAGCAAAGGATAAAAAGTGTGTGCGTGTGCTCACAATGCAGGCGGTATCGGTTTTATAACCCCTGCTTCGCTTTACAGTGCGCTTAGTGCACGCTCATTACACCGCTGCAAACGCAGCACCGTTCGCTAGCTGGTGGACCCGTTTGGTGCACCGTTTGCGCAATAGTTTGTTATCATGAGCAATCGCATTAAATAAATACAACTTAATCAACTGTTGAACTAGCCGGCCCTCTAACACGAAGCGGGAATTGTCAACGGAAGACGGCAACCCGTGCAACGCGATTAACGTTGGCCGGGAGCATGAATTTATTTATGCTACAAAACCGGCTGCGTCGCCTTATCAGACGGGGCCAGAGTGTCACCAGTGTGCCGGAGCATCCGTGACATCCGCAACCCAATGCGTTACAGTGGAAGGTCACGCAATCACACCGCAAAGTCAACTCTGCGTCGGAATGGGACCGAAGTACGTCTGAAAGCAGGCAGCAGCCAAAGATAGCACGGAAACGAAATGGGGAAAAAACCTATCAAAGACGTAGTGTTGGCTCAGGGCAAAGCACACACACACACACACACACATGGCGAGAGCGAGAAATATAAACACGGCCACCGTCCGGTTAGTTATGCGATCGTTCCAGCGCCGTAACCTTTTTCCGTGTGGGGTCGTGTGCCGATTGTTTGTCGCTCCCGGGGAACAGCGTCCGGAGTGTGCACGCGTGGGTGTGCGCGAGCTCGTCCGGCAGGTCCGGCCCCGGTCAGTGCGAGTGTCGCACTCTAGAAGACCGGGCCATCGGAGCCGCAAGCGAAAACGCTGGTAATGGTGATGATGTTGATGAAGAGAACTATATCACCACGGTCCTCCGGGAGCAAAACAAAACGAACAAAAAAAGAAAAATAAACCGTTTAGAGGCTTGTCACGGTGGGGCCGAAGGGGCCAGCGGGGGGCCGGATAACGAAAATAGATTCGCCTGACCTCCGTTGCGTGCCGCAACGGGTGGATGGAGTCGACAACGGAGGGCAAGATACGAGCGAGCTGCACCAGCAGCAGCATCTGTCATCCGTCTTCATCGGTTGGATGAATATTTTTCCCGCAAATATTAGCTCGTTAGGAGCACCCGGAGCATTGTTTTCGGTCCGAGTCCTTGGTGAAGGAAGTAAAGGACGAGTTGAATGCCCGATGCATCGAGGAGCGACCGTGTGGTGGGCGTGATGTCGGTGCTGTAACTGACATTAAATACATAAGTTGATACCAAAGATGGAACGGAAAAATCAATGTTCCAGCGGCTATCTGCCGTTCTTCGCGTGACTTGAAGAGGACGCTATTTGATGGGTGGGCTGTTATTGCAAATAGAATCAGTATGCGACAGTCCGACCCATGTCCGTCACAAATTTCGATCACTCCATCGTTCCGAAACATTCCATTTACGACGAAATGCGATTTCGATGGAGATATTAGGCCTCTATTAGTTTCATACCCGGGTGGTCCACTGTTCGCTATTCGTGCCGACAAGTTTGTTGGTGTTAAATTATTCGCTCAAAATAAAGCAAAACCCGAGACTGCAACAGTCGGAGAACGAAACGGTAAGCTCCAATGCGGCCGTCATCACGCCCGGAACCATATCCGGAACGTCTTTTTGTCTTTTTAGCGAAACGGACGGTAATGAATTCCGCGACTCGTCTGTTGACGCTGAAGGTAATGGGTACAAGAGAGAGAGAGAGAGAGAGAGAGAGCAAAAAGTGCCATAAAATCTGCGCCTAACGCCCCCAGCCTAATGCGCCGTTGCCTGGGAACGGCGGCGCATTTGCAATGCATTTCCATTTGCTTTTCAAAGTACGCTCCTGCAGAGATTGCCTTCATTTCCATGTCCGGCTGACGTTTGTTGTGTGTGAAGGCGGCAACACGCGCTCCACCACCACCACGCGCCGACTTCGGCCCAGGAGGTTTAAGGCGGTCGTAGTACGGCAACCTCTTCAACAAGATGATTACTTTGCTTCCTGCTTCGCGGATGTGGTTTGTATCCGTTTTGAGCGCTCTCTCTCTCAGTCTCTCCTATTTTTGCGAGTTTTACATGAAGAAGAAAGCATACAGGCGTCGTGCTTAGTGTTGGGCAAAGTGCGTGTGCTCGCACTGTGCGCACAGCACACGTCAGTCTGCGCACAGCACCGCACTGTGCAAAAAAGTG